>OY723386.1:10992381-11055952 GCA_963210295.1 Ophion ellenae | reverse complement strand
GCACGGTGGACAGATCGAACTGCTGCATCAAATGCGGTGGCGAAGGTCACAATGCCGAAAAGTGCGCTGCAGAGCCCCGCCGTGCTCTGTGTAGCGGCAAAGAGGATGATGATGCTTGCAAGCATGCGACAGGAAGCTTCAAATGCCCAGCGTAAAAGAAGGCCTACCAGACGCTCATCCGAAAGCGAGAATGATAGTACTGCAAGTGAATCTTAATCACTGTGAAGCGGCACATGATCTGCTTATGCAGACTGTGCGGGAGCACAAGGCTGACGTGGCGATCATCTCGGAGCCATACAGAAACCTCGACCACCATTCCTGGGTAGCGGATAAAGCGGGCAAAGCTGCTATCTGGACCTGCGGCGAGTACCCATTCCAGGACATTTCAAAGAGACTGGAAGACGGCTTTGTTAGGGCAAAAATAAACTGCGCTCACATCTTCAGCTGCTACATGCCACCGAGCATGACACTGGACAACGTTGAAGAAAGTCTGGACCGGCTGGAAAAAGACGCCTAGTATCGGACTCCACATGCGATTGCGGGTGACTTCAATACCTGGGCACTGGACTGGGGCAGTAAAAAGACGGACAAAAGAGGTCAGGCACTCTTGGAATCACTGTGCGTACTGAACCTAGTTCTGCTCAACGATGGCAAGGTACCAACATACTGCAAGGGAGATGCCTCCTCGATGATAGACCTCACCTTCGTCAGTGGTGGACTCGCTAACGGCGGTACACGCTGGCAGGTATGGGGGATCTATACACATAGTGACCATTGCGCCATCACATGGGAAGTGTCGAGGCGCAAGCGACGGACGTTAGGTGGTTCCAAGGTCCTCGGCTGGAAAACAAACATGTTCGACATATACGTGTTTCGCGAAGCCCTGGACGGCAGTGAAATGGAAACCGACAACCAAAACGCAGACACAAGAGCCCAAGAACTGATGAAAAGGGTAGCAAGGTGATGCTACGATGCCGAGAAGACGGGAAGGAAACCATCACCCCCCTATGTATTGGTGGAACGATATGATTGCTGGGCTACGACGCGAAACCAACCAAACGAGGAGGCTAGCCCAAAGAGTTAGGGGCAAGGATTCGCACCAATCACTAGAGGCGAAGCACGAGGCGACACGAACTACGTTGGCTAAGGCAATCAAGCGGAGCAAAAGGCAAAGGTAGATCGAGCTTCTCGGTGAAGTCGAAGGTGATCCCTGGGGCAGGCCTGACAAGGTAGTCAAGTCAACAACCTACCTGCCCAGATCAACTCAGGAAGATAGTGTCAACTCTCTTCCCCCAACAAGAGGAACTCCACTATCAAGTGGAAGTTGAGGACATTGAAGCTATCCCGCCTATTACGCAAGAGGAGCTGCTCCGATCGTGCAGAAAGGTGGGCAATAAGAAGGCACCGGGAATGGATGGCATCCCGAACATCTCTATTAAAGCAGCCGTCAAAGAAGCTCCCGCATTGTTCATAGAAATGTACAATGCATGCCTCAGGGAAGGCAAATTTCCTGATCCATGGAAATGGCAGCGACTTGTTCTCTTGCTAAAGAGCAAAAAACCGCCGTACGATCTATCGTCATATCGTCCGTTGTGCATGTTGGACACCGCAGGAGAAATCCTGGAGAGAATTGTCCA
Source organism: Ophion ellenae (assembly GCA_963210295.1). Taxonomy (NCBI): domain Eukaryota; kingdom Metazoa; phylum Arthropoda; class Insecta; order Hymenoptera; family Ichneumonidae; genus Ophion; species Ophion ellenae. The sequence goes on along the minus strand of OY723386.1, from coordinate 11,054,315 downwards.
CAATCTGGTAGAAGCCGCTATCGGGAACTCCCTAGCAGTCAATCAGTACGGCTTCCGTAAGTCCAGATCGACGCTAGACGCGATAAGCCACGTGGTCACCACAGCGAGCCAAGCTATCTCCAGCACAAGATGGAAAGGGGGGGGGGCAAAGAAGTATTGCCTCGTGGTCGCCCTCGATATCAAAAATGCTTTTAATTCAGCCAGGTGGGGTAACATCTGCTCTGCGCTGGATAAGCTGAACGTGCCATCCTACCTGAAAAGGATAATAGGAAGCTACCTTGACAACAGGTTCCTGAAGTATGACACAGAAGATGGACCACGAGAGTACAAAATCACTGGGGGCGTACCTCAACGCTCGGTGCTCGGTCCACTTCTGTGGAACATAATGTACGACGGCTTGTTGAAACTAACACCGCCACAAGGAGTAGAGATAGTCGCCTTTGCCGATGACGCCGCAGTGGTTATCGTTGCGAAATACCTGGAAGAAGCTAACAGGATGTTCGAAGAGACATACACCCAGATCCAGCACTGGATGGGTACAACTGGCATGAAGCTAGCTGAGCACAAGACAGAAGCTGTGCTAATCACCAGCAGGAAGAATATAGAGACGATAGAGCTGACTGTGGGACATCACACAATTACGTCACAGCCCAGTATAAAATACCTGGGTCTGATGATCGACGCACGACTCAGCTTCAAAGAGCACGTAGAGTACGTCGTTGGCTAGGCGGGAAAGGTTAGTGCGGCGTTAGCGCGACTGATGCCAAACATAGGCGGGCCGAGTCAGGCGAGGAGGAAGCTACTGGCATCAGTGATCACTTCGGTCCTGACCTATGGTATTGCCATTTGGGGCAATGCATTGACTACCGAGAAGTACCGACGAAAGACGGCAGCGGACTACCGGCTCAGCGCCTTAAGGGTTTCCTGTGCATTTCGCACAGTATCGGAAAATGCAGTGTGCGTACTCGCGGGAATGCCACCGATAGAGGTCCTGGCCGAAGAGAGAAGATCCCTATACCACCAGAGGAGGTCACCGGCAGGACTCCAAGATGAGCACAGAGAGTAAATCGGGAAACGCAGCCTACAACGCTGGCAGCGAAAGTGGGATGCATCCGTGAAGGGGAGATGGACATATCGCCTAATTCCCCAGATAGATGGTTGGCTGAACCGCAAACACGGGGAGGTCAACTATTACCTGACGCAGATGCTATCAGGCTACGGCTGCTTCAGAGCATACCTGCAGAGGTGTGGTCACGATGAGTCTGCGGACTGTTCAAATGGATGTGGAGTACCAGAGGATGCTGAACACGCATTCTTCCAGTGCCCACGATACCAAGAAGAAATAGAGGAACTGGAGGAGGTACTAGTGGAAGCACCAACACCAGAGACCTTGGTGGGACTCATGATGAAATCAGAAGAGAACTGGGTAGCGACTAGTAGTTTCGCTACGGCGGTGCTCAAGAAACTGCGCCAAGAAGAAAAGAAAAGAAGAAGCGAGACAGCGACGATAGCTGCTGATGCTTGAAAAAGAGGAAGAAAGCCAGTCGGCACCATCGGAGGAAGAGCTACGGCTGTGATCACTCTGGCGAAGTAATGCTTGGCGGCGGTCCCGCGGGAGTACAATAGGTCAGTGAGAAGGAGGTTCAGGGTTTTAGTTGGTACAGCAAGTGCGCGAGTCCAACACACGGGTTGCATAGAACCCGTTGCAACGGGTTGCATGCAACCTACGGTGCATAAAGCATTTCCCCCCTCTTAAAAAAAACACACATATACTGTAACGGTTCGGCTATAGAGGTAAGCCACCGTCACACAAAATACGATAGCGTCTGAACATTCCCGAGACACCTGCGTATTTCTGGCCAGCGTTCTGAGCAACCGGCCATGCCGCCGGCAAGGCGTGTCTCTCACGTCAAGAAATCGGAGCGAGCCGCGACGCCTCGCAAGGGGCCCCGCCCACTGCGAGGAACGAGACTTCCGCGGACTCGCGGAAATTACCACCTTCCGCCGAATTGCTCGTCCCCGTACTCCGGGACCATGCCCACAATATCAAGAACATGACCAATTCTCTTCATGACGCCTCTTCACACCGCATGCTCGCCTAATATCCGAGAGAGTGATATCGGGTATACTTTGTCCCTCGAGATGACTACAATGAGACAAGGTCCTCAAACTAACGAAAGCAACCAACCCCACCATCGGAGTGTTCCTCGGCGGAGTGATTTCCCACCTAGATCTCAAACGTCGCGGGAGAAATGGAATTTCTCCTTGCGGCCCTCAGGCTATTTAAGGGCGAGCATGAGCCAGAGCGACACTCTGTCGCAAATTCTCTCATCATACTACGTGGAGTCAACAGGATCCGTCATCGCGGATCTCAGGATGGAGGCCTTGCTGCCGTTGCCCTGGCCCTCATCCTAGAACGACCTCAGCTTCGGGATAGATACACTATTCTCTTGGGAAGCCCCAGCATTGCGCTGGAAGTCCTACCTCGAGAATAGTGTCTTCGTGGTGATTGCTAGACAGGGAACTCTTACTTAACATCGATCCGTTGTCCCTTCGACAATTGGATCATTATTCCACTCAACTCACGCGATCTACTTGAAGTGTACAGCCCAGAAGGTGCCGTACGCACCTTGCTGTACGCCGAGGCCCATTCTCAACCGGCTTCTCCGGTTTTTCGTCCTCCTCGCTTGGCACCGAGGAGGTCAGCCGTCCCTTCCGGACGGCCCCGCTATGTGCACTCGGGGGGATTGATTCCACCTCGAGCCAGCACATTATTGTACGCTAGAAAACTAGCGCGTAAGCTACACGGGTTGGCAACCGTGAGCTTTGTTGCACTTTGCAACTAGTGCCAACCAATTGTAACGCCATATAGTAACCGATCTAAGTAAATTCACGGGCTATCGCATTCTGTTACAGAAGCGACCCCGAATCCGGCGCAAAGCGTGCACGGCGACGCTCGCGGTTTGTGCGAGCGCGAGCGAGAGAGCGAACGAACGAGAGCGAGAGAGCACGCACGAGAAACACGGGCGCGCGACACCTCACAGAATCTCCCTGTCTTCGTCTCACTAACACGACTGCGCTTCTCGCAAAACGCTCCTCATCCCGGTAAACGCTGTTACTCGAAATTAACCTTTTCAAAATCCAAAAATAACACATTAACAAAGATTTGTTCTCCTTCTCAATCATATCATCCGAAAATCCGAAACATCAACTGCCGATGATGACGGATTCTGACAGGTGTCCCTGAGACCCTCAAAACCACTGAGGCATCTCCTAAAAAACCTTCAAAATCCTTATCATCAATCCCGGCACACGTCGTGTACATCGTCCTTCAGGAGGCTACGGGAATCCCCTATTAAAATCTTACGGCGGAATATTCGCCGTGCTACGTCGTTTTCCTCGGTAAACGAGGAAACACGAACAAAAGCAATCGCGATACAACGCGAAACGTTTCATTGGCGCCCAACGTGGGGCCCGATGCCTTAGGTAATATCCTGATAATGTACAAAATTACAAGAAATATCAAATACACGCTTTCGTAATTATTAAGAATAATTAGTCAGGCGCTGCAATCACCACTAGATCGTATAGCCAGCTCACGCTGAGTAAAACACCAATTTCAGGTCATACATAATAAAATAGAACGAAAGGGAAAAAGAAAACGAGCACTCGCACACCGTGCATGCTCGTTCTCTCTCGTGCGAGCCGAAAAATAATCTCAAGCTTAAACGTCGACCTTTCGTCTAGGCAAATCACATAAATAACGAGGAACGAGCATACGCACACTGTGCATGCTCGCTCTCTCTCTCAAGAGTCGCCAATATTTCTCGTGGCCAAAATCAAATATTTCGTCTGTCTCGCTCTCTCCGAGCAAAAGAAATATCGAGTGTGAGTAGACCACGCTTCGGCAATACCACCGTGCTCCCGAGCAGCGAGCGAGAGCGAAGGAAAACTTTTTTTTTCTCTCGCCCGTGAGGGATTAGCGACGCTCGCGCGCGACTCGAAATCTCGTGCAAAAACACCAGAGAAAGAGAAGCGACTCGAGCGTCGCAATCCTCGCACGCCAAGGTCGGGAGAGAGACAGAAGCAAAAACAAAACAGAACCCGCTAGGCCGAGAGAGAAGACTTCCCTCGAAGGCCAACGGGCGACGTGAACAACGAAATTCGCCACGAAATAGAAATATTACGTGGGCCGAAAATAAAATAAGACATATCGCGCGGTGCGCGAGGAATACCTCTCCCCTATACGCACCGAGGCGTAGCGAGCACTATGAGCGAGGCCCGGAAGGGGAATCCTCCTCAGGAGGGGCGGCCACTCAACCTCCCGCCCCGAGCCGCTACAGACTCGGCCCTCGCGCCCGGCCTTCCCGCCGAACCCGACGCCTTCATGGTGAATCCAAGGAGTGAGCCGCGGGGAAGTGAGAGGGGGGCCCGTCGCAGGGACGACGCGAGCGGGAAAATGATGAGGGGTCTTCCCGCGTGGAACCCCAATAATCCTGACCCGCACAATTTAGACGATAGCACTCGTTCTCTTCCCGAGGAGGAGTTGCTATCAATGTCAACCATTAAAGAAATCATGGCGAATTTACAGCGGCGCGTTGATGAGGATGCAAAGGCGCTAACCGCGACTCTCATCTCCATTAACGACAACTTCGCGAAAAAATTAGAATCCCTCGAAGACGCGGTAAATGTTCAAGTCAGGAGTCTACTGCAGAGGCCACCCGATGCGAACTCCCCTATGGAACCATGGGGTAACGAACCGCTGTCGTCGACGCGCCATTGCGCACCTGCCCCCGGAGGACACGATGCCCCGCAGGGGGAATCACGTCACGTCCCCGAGGGGAAACGACTAAATCTAGGCAACTTGGGTCTACCAGAAGCGTATACTCAAGAAATCATGCACCGACATGGGAATCCCATCAAGGACAACCCCACGCCACACCAACCATCAGCACCAGGAGCTCCGTGTCAAGAAACTCAACCCTGCAACAGCGGGGGAGTTATGAAAATCATCGCCCCCACCTTCGGAGGGCATGATCACGAGCTTCCCTGGCAATTCCTAATCGACGTACGCGAATACCATCGCGTATTCGGGATGCGATATGACTACAAAATCATACTGTCGCAATGCTTCTCGGATCTTGCCCTCCAGTGGTGGAAGATCACGAGAAACGACATCCACTCGTGGGAATCGTTTGAACGAATGTTCGTCGAACGATTCTGGAGCGAGGATCGGCAGTACAGGGCCAAGAATAAACTAGAATACGGGTGGTTCGACCCCCTTAAGAAGGAATCCCGCTTCGGATATGCGCTCTCCTTGATCGGGCTGGCAAAAGATCTTCAGCCGCCCCTCTCGCACAAGGAAATCATTCACAAACTGAGACGACACTTCCCGGAGGAGGTGCGAATGATTGTCAGAGCCAAATGCATAGATTCCATACCTAATCTCCTCGATCTCCTGTCATCCCTCGATGAGGAAGGACCAGGAAATAAAGAGAGAGAAGGGTCGGCCCGTCCACCTCGACCACCTTACGCGGGTTTTTCCAAAGAACCCCCGCGCCATGAATCCCAGCTGGGAAACAACAAACTGCCTCGATTCGGGTACCCACGAGGCCCGCCCGATAAAGCGAAACTTCCGGATAATACACGTGACAATCGCAAGGTGATGCGAAGCCTAGAGATCGATGAGGCCCCTGAGGAGACAATCTCCGATCAATCGGACCCTCCGGACCAGGGAAACGACCAGACGTCACCTCCTCCCACTTCGCAATGAAGGAGGTGACGCTGGGCGTGGGTACAGACGTTAGGGGCGACCTCTTGGCAGAGGATACGGAGGATCGAAGATGGGCCAGAGAATGCCCCAAGGTCGCGATCCTGATCGCCGGAATCCCGGTGCAGGCCCTCGTGGACACGGGTAGCCAAGCAACGGCTATCGCATCGGACCTTTTTAATAACCATCATGCGCTCCAATCCTGCCCTCTGCTCCCACTTACAAGAACCACCGTCACCGGAGCGACGCGAGGACGTCCGACTCCGGTAACGCAACAAATATTCGCCGAAATAGAGATCCTCTCGATAAAGGTACGCCACACCTTGCTCATTGTCCCCAATCTCACGAGCCCGTGTATCGTAGGAATTGACTTCCTCATCAGGACACGCTCGGTGATCGATTTGGGGCAATATAATTTGACGCTCAACAGCAGCGAGGAGGATGGGCACGGCCATTCAATAGCAATGCAATCCACCAACCTAGCTACGCACCTACCCGATCACGGATCCATCCTCACCACCGAGGAAATCACGGACCGTGAAATCGACCTGAAGGTATCGGAAACGACCGGCCTCGGTACTAACGAAAAGGAAGACCTTAGGCTCCTTCTCGCAAAGTACAGGCGGGTCTTTGATAAAAGACCAGGTTTGCTCCTGACCTACGAACACGTGCTCAGAGTGAAGGAGCATGAACCGTTCAAAGCCATGAGCTATCCCGTACCCCTCGCCTACCGCAAAGCCGTAGACGAGGAAATACGGCTACTCATGGACCAAAAAATTATCCAGCGCTCAAGAAGTCCCTACAGTAGCCCTCTCTTAATATCCCGGAAAAAGGATGGAGGGGTCAGGCTGTGCCTGGACGCGAGGCGGATCAACCAGATCCTGGAACCGGATCCCGAGCGCATGGAGACCGCGGAAGAACTATTTCAGGAATGCCGCCGAGTCTCATTTTTGACGACCCTAGACATGCGTGCCAGTTTCTGGCAGGTTCCTCTACATCCCGACTCGAGAAAATACACCGCCTTCTCCCACCGCGGAAAAGGATATGAATTCCGCGTGACGCCCTTTGGTCTCGCCACCAGCACGGCTAGTCTGGTGAGAGGACTGGAAAAGGTCCTTCAGGGGCTGCACGACGTGACCAACTTCGTAGACGACATACTTTGCACCTCCGAGACATTTAAGGAACACCTCGAATGCCTCGAGGAGCTCTTCCAACGATTCTTGGAACATGGACTAACCCTCAGCCTCGAAAAATCCTATTTCTGCAAGCAGGAAACGAAATTTCTGGGGCACATCCTGTCCAGAGACGGGATAAGACCGGACCCGGACAAGGTCGAAGCCATACGAGCCTTCCCTGCTCCGAGAAATCTCAAACAACTCAGGGGTTTCCTTGGGCTTATCAACTACTATAGTAAATTCACCAAGGAACACAGCGAAGCAACGGCGCCCCTCCTCCACCTGCTACGTAAAGGTGTAAAATGGCAATGGGGGGAGAAGGAGGATAATGCCCTAGCAAATATCAAGACAAAATTTTGTGCGAGCGTAATACTGGCGTACCCCTTAAAAAACCGTCCGTTCTACCTACAGACGGACGCCAGTGACCTTGCGCTCGGAGCCGTACTTTACCAAAAATCTGACAATGAGGAAAACATGGTCCTACACTTCGCAAGCCGCACCCTAAAGGGAGCAGAAATACGCTACACCGTCACGGAGCGCGAACTGCTGGCAATCGTGTGGGCTCTCACCAAATTCCGGACGTACCTACTGGGGTCCCCGGTGATAGTCGTGACGGACCACGTAGCCCTAACCTTTCTCAAAGAATGCCGACTGTCTCACGCACGGCTTACCCGATGGGCCCTTGCTATCCAGGACTACAACCCCACGATAGAATTCTGCGAAGGAAAAAAAAACCTTGTCGCGGACCTCCTGAGTCGCCCTGACACAGAGCACGCAAAGGAACATGTCCGGATAGCCGCGCTGGACGAAGATCAGGTGGAGGCCCTAACGACGACCGTAGCCCGCATCAAGGATTTGCAAAGGGGCGATCCGGCGTGCGTCAAACTCATAGAGCAGGCCGAGCAAAACCCTAAACTCATCCTCCGGGACGGTCTCCTCTTCAAGAAAGCGAAAGGGACCGAAAGGGTTTGGGTGCCTGCTGCGGGAGTACGTGAGCTCATATTGAACTGCCACACCACCTACGGCCACGCGGGGGCAAAGAAGTGCCACCTGATGCTAAAAGAAGACTTCTATTTCCCGCGATTCCATCACATAATCCGTCAAATCCTGGCTAGCTGTGACAGCTGTCAGCGCAATAAAATCTACACCGTAGGAAGCTTCGCGGATCAGCAAAATATCTTGCCCTCCAGACCCCGTGAACTGGTTTCTTTGGACTACTACGGTCCGCTTCCAAAAGGACGATACGGCCTGATGTACATCTTGGCAGTCATCGACGTATTCTCCAAAATCACGCGCCTGTATGGTTTGCGTAAGGCCACCACCGATGCCGCGTGGAACGTGCTGGCGGACGATTACTTCCTGAAGTTTGGGAAACCCGAGGCCATCCTAAGCGACCAAGGGACCCAATTCACATCGAAGAAATGGGGAGCCTACCTGCGCGGGAATGGGATAAGGAGGATATGGACCTCCATACGTCACCCACAAGCCAATCCGGTCGAAAGAACGAATCGTGAACTGTCCCGATTTTTCCGTACCTTACTCAGAGGGAAACACAACGAATGGGTCAAATGGCTACCCGTCGTCGAGGAGTGCATCAATATGACGCATCACGAATCCACAGGGTTCACGCCGTGGGAGTTGCACTTCGGAACGGAGGTAAATCGCCCCTGGCAGACATCAAAAGACGCCGATGCCACACGAAAACCTCATACTGACGGCGTCTGAACGAATGCGGAAAGTACGAAAGAAGCAAGCGGATAAGACCAACCAACTGCATCGGACGACGGAATATCAAGTAGGAGACGAGGTACTTGCACGAGCTCTCAACGTCTCACGACCAGCAGTGTGCCTGATCGCGAAATTCCTACCGATCTACGAAGGGCCCTACGTTATTGCGCGAAAAATTCACCAGTCGTCGTACATCCTAAAACACGCAGGAAGCGACAAGGAGCGAGGACTCTTTCACCACAGCGATTTGCGCCCCTATCGGCGACACACGGAATACCCCCTCTCCTAGGATACCGATCGGAAAGAAGATAAGCGCGAGCACGACCAAGCCTACCTCAGTTCACGATAGATCATGGACAAGGCTACACAGACGCGCAGTGATTGGGAGGGCCACGAGATTACCCCGCGACCCTACACACCCGCGGAGACGGGGAAGCGGAACGCGCATCGCCCTCTAACCGGGAAGAGCCGCCAGGCACAGACGGAGCCGTGGTACTTCCAATACTTGGAGGAGGACGAAGCGCGACAGCGAGAGGTGATGGGGATACCCGAAGGGACGCCGAGCCGGTTCGAGCCCGGAACCTCCAAAATAAAGAAAAAATTCATGGTCCCCACACCTCCGGCGCCACCGCCCACTCCAGTATGGAAGGTACCGGCTCGCGAGGGTCCGCGAGCGGTACGCACCGCCGAGGGAATGCGCATCCTTTGGGGACGGCGACGCACGGCAACCAGGCCGGACATCAAACGCCCTGCCGACGACCCCGCCATCGAGGAGGCGTGCACTCGAAAGAGTGCACGGGGTCGTCTCTCCACCGGGAATAGGCGTTAAGGTCGTCGCCCCCTCGAGAAGGGTACACCGACCTTGGAGGGGCCATGTAACGGTTCGGCTATAGAGGTAAGCCACCGTCACACAAAATACGATAGCGTCTGAACATTCCCGAGACACCTGCGTATTTCTGGCCAGCGTTCTGAGCAACCGGCCATGCCGCCGGCAAGGCGTGTCTCTCACGTCAAGAAATCGGAGCGAGCCGCGACGCCTCGCAAGGGGCCCCGCCCACTGCGAGGAACGAGACTTCCGCGGACTCGCGGAAATTACCACCTTCCGCCGAATTGCTCGTCCCCGTACTCCGGGACCATGCCCACAATATCAAGAACATGACCAATTCTCTTCATGACGCCTCTTCACACCGCATGCTCGCCTAATATCCGAGAGAGTGATATCGGGTATACTTTGTCCCTCGAGATGAGTACAATGAGACAAGGTCCTCAAACTAACGAAAGCAACCAACCCCACCATCGGAGTGTTCCTCGGCGGAGTGATTTCCCACCTAGATCTCAAACGTCGCGGGAGAAATGGAATTTCTCCTCGCGGCCCTCAGGCTATTTAAGGGCGAGCATGAGCCAGAGCGACACTCTGTCGCAAATTCTCTCATCATACTACGTGGAGTCAACAGGATCCGTCATCGCGGATCTCAGGATGGAGGCCTTGCTGCCGTTGCCCTGGCCCTCATCCTAGAACGACCTCAGCTTCGGGATAGATACACTATTCTCTTGGGAAGCCCCAGCATTGCGCTGGAAGTCCTACCTCGAGAATAGTGTCTTCGTGGTGATTGCTAGACAGGGAACTCTTACTTAACATCGATCCGTTGTCCCTTCGACAATTGGATCATTATTCCACTCAACTCACGCGATCTACTTGAAGTGTACAGCCCAGAAGGTGCCGTACGCACCTTGCTGTACGCCGAGGCCCATTCTCAACCGGCTTCTCCGGTTTTTCGTCCTCCTCGCTTGGCACCGAGGAGGTCAGCCGTCCCTTCCGGACGGCCCCGCTATGTTTCCGGACGGCCCCGCTATGTGCACTCGGGGGGATTGATTCCACCTCGAGCCAGCACATTATTGTACGCTAGAAAACTAGCGCGTAAGCTACACGGGTTGGCAACCGTGAGCTTTGTTGCACTTTGCAACTAGTGCCAACCAATTGTAACGCCATATAGTAACCGATCTAAGTAAATTCACGGGCTATCGCATTCTGTTACAGAAGCGACCCCGAATCCGGCGCAAAGCGTGCACGGCGACGCTCGCGGTTTGTGCGAGCGCGAGCGAGAGAGCGAACGAACGAGAGCGAGAGAGCACGCACGAGAAACACGGGCGCGCGACACCTCACAGAATCTCCCTGTCTTCGTCTCACTAACACGACTGCGCTTCTCGCAAAACGCTCCTCATCCCGGTAAACGCTGTTACTCGAAATTAACCTTTTCAAAATCCAAAAATAACACATTAACAAAGATTTGTTCTCCTTCTCAATCATATCATCCGAAAATCCGAAACATCAACTGCCGATGATGACGGATTCTGACAGGTGTCCCTGAGACCCTCAAAACCACTGAGGCATCTCCTAAAAAACCTTCAAAATCCTTATCATCAATCCCGGCACACGTCGTGTACATCGTCCTTCAGGAGGCTACGGGAATCCCCTATTAAAATCTTACGGCGGAATATTCGCCGTGCTACGTCGTTTTCCTCGGTAAACGAGGAAACACGAACAAAAGCAATCGCGATACAACGCGAAACGTTTCAATACACACCTCGCGCGCCCCCGCAGGGCCCGACACGCGCATTTCCCCGGGATGCCGATTAAACGCGAACACGGGGGCCGCGAAACACGCAACTCTAAGTTGAGACTTCCGGACACGACTCCGGCACGAGGTCTCGGACCTGACACGACTCCCCTTCTCAGGGGAACATATCTACCCGGAGGCACAAAAAGAAAACGAAAAACCCTCACGTAGGGTGAAACCGCCGCCGCGGTTGGGAGAGGTGAAAATCTCCCGCGGCCGGCTACTTTCTTTACTCCGCGTATGGCGTCTATGCGATAGTACTTTGGCGGGAACAGTGCCGCAGTCCGGTACAGTGGTCGGCCAATCTCCAATAATTGGCCCAACCATAGGCGTGAGCGGGCTCGCCATGCGTACGAGCCCAGCTCGAAGTACGTGTGACGTTTGTCACCAGTCGACGGTTCCCTTGCGGACGTCCAATTACTGCCTCCGACAAGACGGAAATGATTTCCGATTTCGAAACGGCTGTACCGGCTCCGCCCGCCCAACTCCGTGCGCTCGAGACGTATAATTTCATAAGAATAAATAAATAACAAGAAAATATTAATTATTCGTCTACCCGTTCGCCGCAGGTGAGTTTTGCGAGTCGTGCCAAGGCTGGAACATCCAGCAAGAGAGCCGAACCGATTCCAAGGGGTTATTTTGTGACGGCTCAAAAATGCCACGTCACAGTGCATATGGAGCTCATATGGGTGTCACGGCGTGAAGAAATTGTAGTGCTCAAATGAAACGCATCCCGACTAAAAATTTGGCTACGGGGCAGACTCAGGCTGCATCCGGCATGCCGTATTCCGTAGCACGGCATGGTACAGGCCGCCGGATCGGGGCTTTACCGGGTGTGAAACGCTTTTTCACATCCGCCCCTGACGCGAATTCCGGTTGCAGACCTGATCAGTATAGCTTTTCAGGCCCTGATCCGGCTGCCGTATCTATGCGTGAAATGAAAAATAAAATAATCTGGTAGCATTGTTTGTTTCCAAATTCTATATTTATGTTCCTGCCTATATGATAATTGGATTAAAACGAATTCTACCTAGTTAAAGTTTTTACTTACACTCGGGATTTGAACCTACGTCTTCTAATTCTAGAGCTGAGCGCGCTATCTACTTAGCCATTCTAACACGTGTGTGAACTTTTTTTCTTTGCCTATTTTTATCATTCTTGATTTTGATCAATATGCATATCGCCGGCACATTGCGCCCATCGAATGTATCACTGACAAACATGCATATCGCCGTCATATTGCTTCCATGGCATGTCTACTATCAGTGCTAAGCCAGTGAATACACCAACAAAAACTATTGGATGACTTCTATATGACGTAAACCTGCAAATATTCATTGTAAAATTCAAATTTGCCGTGTTGTGAGTTCATCTTGTAGTCAACGGATGATGCATTGGCTCATGAAAATTGAGTTGGTTCATTATTCAAGCATTACCAATCAAATTTTCAATTGGAAAACCAAACATTAATATAACTGAGGTACTGCTATTGAAAAACATCGGGAATTATGCGCTAATTGTTATTTTTAAATGTTTAAGAGTTCCAGATTCATACTGTGTTTCACTTCTACGTTATTCTTACTTACACGTCATATTTTATGTACCCCTTGAAAAACGTATAACTGAAGTTTCACTGTATACGAAATCACAACTATCGGAGCCGGAGAACGTGTCTTCGAACAAAAAATAATAATTGAAGAAACAACGTTCTGGATGGGCACGAACTTCACCCAACTTTCCACCGAATGTCATCAGAGATAGCCCCTTAACATCGAACCAAAAGCTTCAGCCACCCGAGAAAGAAAATCCAGCAGAATGTACCTTGGCATCAAAATGTAACATCCTTCAAGGAGTCCTTCATTAGGGCGGAAAACTAGCTCGAGAATGCTAATCTGTTGGGCACAGTTGAGCGCCCTTTCATTCAGGACAATTTGGAAGAAAGACCCGTGACATGGTAACTTATGGGCCACACCCGGAGCTCTGTTCGGATGTGTTACGAACAGTTGAGATGCTTTTCAATCAGGATAATGTAGAAGGCATACCACGTGATGAGGTAATTCATGGACAACATTCGGAGCTCCGTTCATTCAAAGTGGGACCTCAAACGATTTCCAGGATATGTGGACCGCGTGGACCTCGATCCCCCGACTGCTTGGTAGGCGAGGCTTCCAGAGTCGCGGAAGGTCCCGAAACAATCTCTCGTGTTCTATTATGGGATCTCAATGCAAACGAGCATGATGAAGTCAGGATGCTCCCGGAGCCCAAGTTCTTCGTACGGGTAGACACACAAAGAAAAACGTTGAATTTTGTATTTATAATGAGGTACAGATCGCAAAGTAGTAAATGCCAATGGTGTGCACATATGTGCAGGACACTCTACACTTCTGGTAACCAATAACGAAGAGGATCATAAAAAAGAAAAATCAGTTCGGTCGAAGCAAACGTCCCTTAGGTGCGTGACAGGCGTTTAGCCAAAAAGCTGTAACGTCGCGACCTACAACGTGCCAAGAGAGTGTCATTCACATAGATCTATATACACATATCCTTGAGCCACAATAAACTGGAGAGGGTTCAAGATATATATGTTTTCCTCTTGTTGTACTATTCGTGGTTAAAAGTAAGCGCAGAGAATAAATTTGATACTGTGGAATGAGGTTGGCACGAAAGTGCGATCTCTCACTCTCTCTCCTTCTCCCTCTCACTCTCTCAGCCGCTGTTCGCCCTCTCCCCCTCTCTCGATCAAATAAATCAAGCTTGAAGTGATACACTCACAAAATCTGGCGTTGGACGGAAGCTCTCATTGCTGTGTTTATTCGAGCGTTATTATACGTCTAGTGCGATTTGCGTTTCAATTTGTATACATATTCGATGTTACATTTTCGTCGCCCTTTTTGTAGTTTCATCATTATTAACCATCGACTCAGACACCCACCATATTAATCTTCAATAACAATAATAGAGGTAATAATAAGGTATTGTAATGCATACCGTATCATTGTTTAAAATAGTAAAAATAATAGCTCTAGCAAATTCGCATTACAATGTAATATTATCAGTATGTATACTTATAATAAAGTAGTTAAGTGTGCCTGTCTGTCTGACCTATGTCCCCGCATCACTTAAAAACTACTGAACCGAATGAAATGTGGTTTTCTCTGTTGTATAGCTTAAAATGCCGCGAAAGGAATGGAATATGTTTCATATTCATTGCTTTACAACAACACGTCATCGAAGGAAAAGTACTGATGGGGTGAGACGGTGTTTATACCGCGGATACCACTTATTCCCAATAACTTTCCGCTTCAATTCAAGCGGTTGAATTGCGAGTGGAGTTCCCCGTCGCCGTCGGCTTTGCGAAGACGATTAACAAATCGCAAGGACAAACGCTACAAGTAGCTGGAGTCAATCTACGAAAGGCCTGTTTCTCGCATAATCCGCTCCATGTCGCCAACTCTAGAGTAACCAACGAAGAAAATATTTTCATTTCAACCAACGGGAAAGAAACAAAAACAAAAATAACACACTGACCAAAATTCGAAGGTTCCATTTTAGTAGTTTTTTATTTAGTAAAGTTAAAATCAATCAATGTGATTTCCATTGAAATTTTCGTAAGTAAATACTCAATCTATCTATACTTATAATGAAGATGTAACGCACAAATAGTCAGTGTATATGGAATATAAAAAAAAACAAAGGGGAATCACCAAAAACTGTAGACTAGGTAGTCAGAATTACTATTTCAACTGGCAGAGCGCGGGCGAGCCGTGTGCCCAGGCCGGTAACTAATATAATAACAACAATATTGGACGTTTATTTAAAACTACAAATACACATGTATATAACGAGGAAGTGGATTTTCCCCTTGATTTAAATACATGTCATTTTCTTTTGATTAAAAGCAAAATCATTCATTTTAATTAAGGACATATACAAATTTGTGCTAAACTTCTGTTCTCGACGTGTCCAAACATTTAAAAGAAATGTCAATTGAAATCTTTCTCGAATCTTGCTGTCAGCGTCTCTAATGTCATATCCTGCGACGTGGTCGCTGAACTCTCCCTAGGCCCCTCTTATCCACGCAACTCTGACGAATACACGGTTCTAGGTCCGATTTCTCCGAAAAATCGTAAAGCAAAAAAATATATAACTGCAAGCCAGATGACTCGGAAATCATTCACCAACAGAC
Source organism: Ophion ellenae (assembly GCA_963210295.1). Lineage (NCBI taxonomy): Eukaryota > Metazoa > Arthropoda > Insecta > Hymenoptera > Ichneumonidae > Ophion > Ophion ellenae. The sequence goes on along the minus strand of OY723386.1, from coordinate 11,038,838 downwards.
CCCAGTGGAATTTCGATTTCCAACTCAGAAAATTCCACTTGACCCGGTCATAAACTGGGGCCGTGATGGAAGCCGGGTTGCACGTGGGAAGCCCACGAAGCGCATAGCTGCTGATAAACAAATCCGGCTCCACACGATTTTTCCACGAAAAACCCACAGGGGCAGACTCCTATGTTCTTCATTCTGAGTGGTCTATAGGCAATTAATCTCATATGCTCTTGGCCTGTAAGGCACATAGAACAGTCTCCTACGTCGTCCTTTCTGATTGGCTTAAAGAACATTAAGAATCGAAAACCCTCTCTTTCCCTACTCTACCCAAATATAGAACCTGAAGCGGGAAGGCCCACAGGACGAATGCAACGACAGTCGTAATTCAACATCAGTCCGAACCCAACATCTAATCTTAATTCAGCAGTCTATCGCTGAGTCTAACGTAGGGTCCCGCAGGAACATTCGAACGATCCAATCTCGTATCGCGACTAATACCTTCTGTTCCGCGTCGAATAACCTAAGTTCGTTTTCTATATAATAAGTCAGTATTTCTGTTTACGCCGAAGTAACACAGTCCAATTATAAACCAATTCCGTGCTTTCACTTTCGCGAATCGACCCACCGAGACATCCGAGAAAACATTGTAAACACAGCGTGTGTGCGTCCCATCGACTACTATTGTATCACCACCGTATCGGGCCTAGAGCGAAGACCCTTCAGCCCAGTTCGAACGACCACCATTCGACAAACGTAAGCTAACTGTACCATTTTTTGTATCACTATTGTGTTAGCTGTCAGAGAGAACGGACGTACGCGCTGAGAAAATTAAATGCCTCTATTGTGAAATAGAAATACACTGTATATATCGGTGAGGTGCTGCTGTGCTATCGAGATTTGGTGGCATGGCGGAAAAAAGTGGTGACAATAATCCGGAGCAGGACACGGTCATGCTGGACATGTCCGAAAAGGATGACACCTCGACTTATAATCAACACCTGCATACGAGCGAACTGCCCTCTAACGTCAGTACAAGAAGCCAGGAAAGAGACGACATAGGGCTGATACTCAGACGAACGCCGAACACCAACGTCCCAGGAAAATCACCTCCTTGGCAGGTATTTCACGCTAAAAAACGCCCAAGAAAGGACTCCCGCGATAACGTGTTAGGAAGCGACCCAGAGACATAATACATGCACACCGAAAATATGTTTACTGTCCTCACCCAAAATTCAACGGTGACAGACGAAGTAAATACACCGGAAAATCAAACAGCAAACGACAATAGTAGCGAATCGAAACCGCCTCCCATATTCATACCGGCTCATTCATTAAATGCTCTAACCACAACACTCAGCGAAATAGTTTCAAGGGAGGACTATACATACAAGTCTATAAATAGCGACGGCCGCCAACTGAAAATCCTGGCCAAGAGCACAGAGGCCTTTTGATCGATTATACACAAGCTAGACGAAATAGGAGCATCTTATCATACGTATCAACTTAAAGAACAACGAGCTTTCAAAGTCGTTATAAGATCACTGCATCCCTCCACCTCTCCCAACGATATTAAAGAAGAAATCGAAAAGCCTGGCCACCACGTGAGGAATGTAATGAACATCAGACAGAGCAGAACTAAACTACCGCTCCCGCTATTCTTCCTAGACCTTGAACCGGCCAATAACAACAAAGCTATCTATAAACTAGATATTTTCCTCGACGCAAAAGTACAAAACGAACCCCCCAAAAAAGATCGGAAATAGCGCAATGCACCAGGTGCCAAAGATACGGGCATACGAAAATCTACGGCCGCATGCAATACAGATGCGTGAAATGCGGAGACGATCTTAGTACTACAAATTGTAAAAAACCGAAAGATACCCCTGCCAAGTGCGCACTGTGTTATGAAAATCATACAGCCAATTACAAAGGATGCACGGTATACCGCGAAATGATAGAAAAAAGAAATACAAACTATCAGAAATCTCACTGGTACAGATCAATAGCCAATAACATCCGAGATCCCGAAAATCAGCCCCCAAGATCACCGCGCGCCAGATCACCTGACAGAAATGATCGCACAAGCTGTTCAAGAGAGTATCTACGGTCGATAAGTTAGGCGCGATGTATCGATAGTGACGACGCGAGACGGCACGAGCGATAAAGAGACAGAGCTAAGCAAGATGACGAGCAAGCCGCACAACGCTCCCTGTCTCGCTGTGATCAATAATCAATAAAACATTTGAACTTTCATTACGCGTTTTCAATCATCCCCAATATGACGCCCAACAAGCACGGACTCGCGTAAAAAGTGAAAAGTGCGGAAAACATCAAACATTAAGTTCGTGACGAACAACAAAGAAACCGGTACACGCGTATACCGCGTGTCGACGCGCATACGCAAACAAAGAAGACTCGAGGATCTCAATAGTACAATTCGCTCGAGAATGCGAAAGGCAATATCAACCACGGTGCGTGAAAACAAAGTGTAATTCTGTTTCTGAAATTCGAATCGCTACGTGACCTCGTGACAAATAAAATGTGACGAGTTTAAGACGCATACAAAGACAGAACGTGATTCGAGGTGGCCAGCGCGTCACACACACATTCAACGAGGTGGCCAGCGCGTCACACGCGCATTCAACGAGGTGGCCAGCGCGTCACACGCACATCCAACGAGGTGGCCAGCGCGTCACACGCACATTCAACGAGGTGGCCAGCGCGTCACACGTACGTTCAACAAGGTACATTCAACGAGGTGGCTATCGACACACGGTGTGTGGCACGCCACACACGCGTACAACGAGGTGACTATCGAGTCACATACACATTTAAAGAAAGGACCAAATTTAACGACGATTACACAATGGATGTTTACAAAAACAGTTTCAAAACAATAATTCATCAGGATCCAGAGCTCTCATCGATGCAGAAACATCAATACCGCATCGGCGTACTTCAAGGCGAAGCGCGTAGCGTAATTCAAGGTTTTCAAATTTTAAACGAAAATTATGAAAATGCATGGTCCCTCCTAAAGGAAACCTACGACAATTAGATGATGACTATTCAAATGCACCTAGACGAACTACTAGAGTTCCCGTCTATCAGAAAAGAGAAAAAAGCGGATTCGATTCATCAGTTCATATGGCACATACAGATGCATATGTCGTCCCTAAAGACATTCGCACAGCTGGTAGATCATTGGGAGACTATCATAATTCATCTAGCAAAGAAAAAACTCGATTTCATAGAGCAACGCGATTGGCAAAATTTAATAAAAGACCGAACACCGGAAAACATGCCGAGGATGACAGACTTCCTCAAATTCCTTACAGATCGATGTCATACGACACGCGTCCTTGATCAGGGAAAACCAAAGAGCTCTGCCGGTGGAAGACTAACACAGAGGCATAGTGCGAAAATCGAAAGGGGAGAAAAAAGGGGCACTTTATCTGCCGCAACGATGAGTTATAGATTCTGTAGTGGAGAGCACGCGATCTACAAATGCGAAGAACTGCTAAAATTGGACACTTCGTTCGTGATTGTAGAGGGTCGTCTTGCAAAAAATGCGATAAAAAGCATAACATGATTCTTCACGCAGAGAAATGTAAAACACAAGGCTCAAAAGGAACGGGAGTCGTTACGCACACCGAAGAAAATGACGATTCGATCGAAGAAGAGGATTCCATCGCAATGAACATTTTTTGTATTCAAAAACCGAAATCTCGAGTTATTCTATCAATAGCACAAGTATACGTATGCGACGCAGAGGGTAACCAACAACCCTGCCGCGCTCTCCTAGATCCAGGTTCGCAACTGAACGTCATAACCGCAAACTTGGCGCGATAATTAAAGTGCACGACGGAAATGCAGTCAATCATCGGCATTAATCAAGGAACGACCAACGCTAGAAAAGCCGCACAAGTCAAGATAAAGTCGGCATACAGCGATTTCACCATCAGAATGGAATGTCTGGTGTTACCAGCCATCACCGATCAGCTACCCCAAACGAAGATTGACGTAACAAAGATTTACGTTCCAACGGAAGCTAAACTGGCAAATCCAGCGTACGATACACCCGGACCAATCGAGGTTCTAATCGGAGCAGGTGTGTACTGGAAACTTCTTATCGGGTCACCGAAAAATCAGATTGAAGGACAACCAGCGCTACAAAATACACATCTCGGGCTAATTATTGGCGGAGAAATATCTAACAGCGGCTCGAATGCCACGACTTCGTGTAATCTTGTCACGAACATTGAATTGCATCGTCAAGTGGAGAGGTTCTGGACGCAGGAAATCGTCTCCAAAACTCGTCTGCAATCAAAGGAAGAAAAGGAATGCGAAAAATACTTCGCTCAAACCGTTCGTCGCGACCAAGGCAGTCGATTCATCGTTCGCCTACCGCTACGGGAAAATATTACATTAGGAGACTCTCAAAAGTGAGCGCTCAAAAGATTCGCATCACTGGAAAGAAGATTGGAGAGAAATCCTCAACTAAAACGCGATTATTCACAGTTCATGCAGGACTATTTAAATCTCGGTCACATGTCGTCATTTCTCAATAGCGAGAAATTGCCGGCTTCAGAAGCATATTTCATCCCGCATCAACCGGTCATTCGACGAGAAAGCATGACTACCAAATTGCGTGTGGTATTCGACGCTTCGGCGAAAACGACGTGGGAACGTCTCTAAACGACAAACTAATGCCAAGTCCAAACCTTCAACAGGATTTGCTGAAAATCACAATTCGATTCAGAACGCATCAATTCGTGTCAACGGCGGATATCGCGATGATGTTTCGACAAATTATGGTCGATCCACGAGATCGTCGATTTCAAGTCATCATATGGCGGGCCGATCGAGCCCAGCCTGCTCAAGAATTTCAGTTAAATACTGTTACATACGGCACCAGCAGCGCTCCCTCCGCGGCTATGCGATGCTTGAGGGAGTTAGCCAAAATTCACGAAAATGAATTCCCCCGCGCAGCGGAGGTCATAAACGAAGATTCGTATATGGACGACTCCATCACAGGAGGTTCTACATTGAGATCCGTCATAGAGCTGCAAAGAGAGCTAACCGGGTTACTTATGCAGGGGCAATTCCCGTTGAGAAAGTGGAGGTCGACCGATCCACGAGCCATACAGCACCTTACGCAAAACAGGGAAGGAGATCATCTTCTCATTATCGATAAAGAGGAAGCCCTCAACACACTGGGCCTATTGTGGAACGCGGCTACCGACGAATTGCAGTATCAGGCAGCCGTGCCTAAGCGACGTTCGAACACGAAAAGGGATGTACTTTTCAAAATAGCACAAATCTACGATCCACTAGGATTAGTCGGTCCGATCCTCATCACAGGCAAGCTTATAATGCAACAGTTATGGGAACAAGAAATAGATTGGGACGAAGAGCTTCCCGCGAACCTCACAGCTGCATGGGACACCTATTACACGTCTCTGCCACACATCAACGAGTTAAGGTTATGCATAAACGTAAACCACGATAATCGAAACGAGACCTTTGACCTAAAGGGCTTTGGAGACGCCTCTGAACGCGCTTCCGGAGCGTCTTTTTACGCAGTCACTACCGATCATCAGGGCAAGGTTTAGTCGCATTTGATATGTGCTAAAACCAAGGTTGCACCCCTGAAAACATTGTCGTTACCACGGTTGGAGCTGGAAGCCGCGCTTCTTGTCTCGCATTTATACGATACCATCAAGATCGCCTGCGGACAAAAAAATGGCTCAGTCCGGTTATAGAGCGATAGTACGATTACGTTAGGATAGATCCATACCGAGCCACACCTTCTCAAGACGTTTGTCGCTAACAGGGTGGCGAAAATTCAGAATCTCACTGGCGATGCCATATGGCAACATGTACAATCAAAGGATAATCCAGCGAACCTTCTATCAAGAAGTGTATCCGTCGATAATTTAAAAGATAACGATCTTTGGTGGCACGGACCTTAGTGGTTGAAAGGTGAAAATCCGCAGTCAGCATCGAGGTGTGAACCCGCCCAAGATTTACCAGAATTGAAAACCGCGAAGATAACTTTAACCGTGACGATCACTTCGGACATATTGACAAGGTATTCTTCGTACAGCAAGCTGTGTCGAATCATTGCTTACTGCCACCGATATCGAATGAATCGACAATTCCAACAGTAAACGGGTTCCATCGATCCAATGGAATTCGAAAAGGCTGAGAAGTCCGTCGCCAAGCTCGTACAAAGCGAGACATTTTCCAAGGAAAAACGTTGCCTAAGCGAAGGAAAAGATGCTCCGCGACACAGTCAGCTGATCGCTTTACACCCGTTTTTGACGACGAGGGTTTAATCCGCGTAGGAAGAAGACTTCGACATGCAGATATAGCCCAATCCCGGAAATATCCTATCGTTTTACCAGCTAAACATCATGTAACAACGTTGATAATAAGAGAACTCCATGAACAACTTCTTTATTGTCCGCCCGAGCAGCTTCTTCACGACGTACGGCTGCGCTTTTGGCCTATTAGCGGCCGAAGAGAAGCGCGAAAGGTAGTCAAACGATGCCTCGCCTATTTTCGTTTCAGGCCTACAACTCCGGACGTCATCATGGGTGACATACCATCTGAACGCGTGAGAGAGTTTTCACGGCCCTTCACGATCACCGGTGTCGACTATGCCGGGCTTCTACAGATTCGCGAGAGCAAACGTCAAGGACGAATCCCCACGAGTAAGGAGTACATAGCCGTTTTTACATGCTTCAGCACGAAGGCACCTCGAAATTATGACTGACTTGACAACCGAAGCCTTTCAGGCGTCCTTGAATCGTTTCACCGCGCGGAGGGGGCTCTGTGCAAAAAATATTCTCGGATAACGGCACTAATTTCGTAGGAGCGGCAACGAAACTCAACGAAATCTACGAGGTCTTGACGAAACACAACACCGAAATCGAAACGTATTTAGTCCAGCGGAGAATTGAGTGGAAATTCAGCCCACCGCGTTCCCCGCATTTTGGAGGTTTATGGGAAGGAGACGTAAAAATGACGAAACATCACCTCTACACGGTCACTCAGGGACGAGTATTAACGTACGAGGAGTATAACACCCTGCTCACCACGATAGAGGCTGTTTTGAATTCGAGGCCTCTCACACCCGTATCCAGTGATCACTCCGACCTTACCGTCCTCACCCCCGCCCACTTCCTAATAGGCGACTCGCTACTGCAACCTGTGCAGTCTGATTTTCTCGAGGTTTCAGACAACCGTCTTTCAAGATGGCAGTACGTGCAAAAGTTTGGTCAACTCTTCTGGAAGCGATGGCAGTCCGAGTATCTCATCGAGCTGCAAAAACGAACCAAGTGGACAGGGACCGGAGTTAAGATTCGGCTCAACGACCTAGTCCTTCTAAAGGAAGACTGCGCACCCCCACTCCAATGGGCACGCGGACGCGTAACGGAAATCCATCCTGGCCGAGACAACGAGATACGCGTCGTAACAGTCAAAACTTCGAGCGGAAGCTTCAAACGTTCTGTAAAGAAGTTGTGCCTTCTTCCTAACGAGAACTCGTCGGACGATTTGAGACTCGAATTTCTGTCGATTTGTTTTATTTTTCTCTTTCATTTTAAGTGTTTTATTTCCACAGATAGTTCCTAATGTTAATTTGTGCTTGCCCCAGAAAGATGAGCCTAATTATTTTCGTCTATTTTTATTTCGTGTTTGCTCGCAAAAGATGAGCCAAAGTATTGTTGTTTGTATAGATTTACTAGCCTATGTCGCCAAGAAAAAAAAGGAAAAAGGGCGTATACAGTTCCAATTGTAAGACCAAGGCCAAGCGCCGATACAAATAACAACAATACAGTAAGCACAGAAACATCATCGTTCCTTGTAAAATCTTTCGAAGAATTTGAAGCCGCCTTCAAGCAGCAAAATGAACTATTAAATACAATGCTACAACTACTAACAACAGTACTTTCGAAGTTCACCAAAACAAAATATATTAGATTTACAGTATAGTCGCATGGAATGCAAATGGCTTGGTGCAACATCGCCAAGAATTAACAGCATATTTACACACGAACAGAATAGATATTATGCTGATCTCAGAAACCCATTTTACTGCTAGAAGCTATCTTAAAATTCGAGACTACAATGTATATGAAACACTGCATCCCGATGGCACGGCACACGATGGTACAGCAGTTAGTGACAAAAAATCGATTAAACAGTACGAATCAGTTAAGGCAGTAGTCTGCTGTACAGGCTTCAAAAAATCGATTTTTCGTTTTTGTCTTAAATCTATTCCAAAACTATCCAAGAATATGTGTTCAAAATTTTAGAGGCCAATTCGACATATTTTCGAAGCTAGATCAGTTTTAGTGGCCGAGCGTCGAGCAGGTGCGAATGCTCGGGCAGACCCGAGCGCGCGCGCTTCGCCCCTTCATGTATTCTATTGTTTGACTATACTCGTATATCCCTGAAAAGATCGAACCGTCCTTTGAAATATTATTTGGAGTTTCTAGAAGGTCTGTGTTGAGTAGTCGTTGGGATAACCGTATACAATATAACGGTAAACTATATCTCTCGGCATCGGCTTTTACACTGCTATTTGTAGCGTCAGCTTTCAGTTTCATTTTTCATTTTGCGGACCGCACATCGAAATGTCAAGCTACCCGAAAGGTGATCGATGTAAAAGACAGCGTGCTGCGGAACCGCAAAAGCGAAAATTTCACGGCAATCGTTTAACCAGTGTATCATTGGACGACGGAAACTTACACATGAGCCGCAGTGAGCAAAAGTTGAAGACAGCAAGCAGCGATGATGTCATTATTCATTCATCGCACTGCTACCGCATTATTGAATTCATATCGGTGTTTCTCGCCCTTTCGGAAATCACAATTTGCAGATCATGCAACCAAAAATTAACGTTTGCAGAAAGCGGTCATCGAGGCCTAGGATTTAAAATTGTTGTCAAGTGTATGTGTGGTCGACGCGAAATCCAGTCAGGACCATTGATAAATACCGGCTACGAAATCAACAGACGAATTGTTTTTGTTATGAGGCTTCTTGGTATCGGACGAGAAGGGATAAACGTATTCTGCGGCCTTATGGATATGTCTGCAGGTTTTACAAAATCTACTTATCAACAAAACGTTGAGCATTTGTCCGAAGCGTCGAAGACACTGTTCGAGAGTACCTGCGAAAAAGCCGTCAAGGAAGAGAAAGAAAAAAACGTTGAACATGAAAGACCTGCGAATCATTTGAAGGTTTCGGGCAATGGATCGTGGAAAAAGCGCGGTTATACTTCTTTGTACGGTGTAACAACGCTCATCGGATACTTCAGTGGCAAATTAATCGATTTCATTGTAAAAAGTGTTTATTGTCATTCGTGTGCCATAAATAAAAATAGTTTGATCGAAGATGCATTTGAGAAGTGGTATGAGAATCATAAAGACTCATGCTCCTCAAATCATGCAGGTTCGGCAGGGAAGATGGAGGTAGATTCCATAACAGAGATGTTTTCGAGATCCGTTCAAAAATTCGGAGTTATGTACAGTAATTATATCGGCGATGGCGACTCCAAAACTTTTACTCGAATCTTAAATAGCAATCCTTACGGGGACGAGTGCACAGTGACGAAAAATGAGTGTGTTGGACACGTGCAAAGGCGTATGGGTACTCGTTTACGGAATAAAAGAAAAACCGAGAAACTTGGAGGAAAGAAGGGGCTAACGGAGAGTGTCATTAAGAAATTGACGATTTACTACGGTCTGTCAATTCGTCGAAATATGAACTCAGTAGAAGGTATGAAGAGAGCTATTATGGCAACAGTAGACCATTATTGTTCCACCGATAAAAATCCTCGGTATGAAAATTGTCCAGAAGGCGCGGAGAGTTGGTGCGAATGGCGCAAGGCTCAAGTGGCGAATAATCTGGCATCTTTCAAACACCCGGCAAGATTAATTAATGACAATGTAGAGAAGCACATTCGTCCAATTTACGAAGATTTTTCAAATGACGATTTATTGACGAGGTGCTGAGGCGGACACACTCAAAATTCGAATGAACCGTTCAATTCGATTGTGTGGCGCCTAAATCCGAAACACGTAAATTCCGGCTATAAAATCGTCGAAATAGCAGCAAATATGGCTACAGGCATTTTCAACGAGGGTTATTCAGCTGTGCTTTCTACCATGCAGCTCCTCAATATTGTTATCGGGCAGCAGTGCAAACATTTTGCTGACACCGTCGATGCTGAGCGCATAACGCGGGAGAACCGGTGTGCATCATTTTCCAGCAAGGAGGCTCGTACAGCTCGAAGATCGGAAAGCCTCCGCCAAAACGAGTTTTTTGAAGAAGAGGAAGGATTATTGTATGGCCCGGGGTTAGCTGATTAACATCTAATTAGTGTAAGTATCCAAAAACTTATATTTTTTTGGACCGAAAACTTTAAAGCCCGTTTTCTCGAGTTTTCATTTTCACAAGTTTTAGAAAACGGTGCCGGCGATAGCAAAAACAATATATGTCCGATCGAAAAAAATCAAAGTAATCTAGCTTCAGTATTAAATTATCTTCTATTTGAACTAAAAAAGATGGACAAAAGTACTATTTAAATTACTTGTTTTGCAACTTAAAGTGAATTTTTTTTTCAAAAAAGTGAATTTTTTTTTCAAACTTCGAAAAAATTTGGAATTTCATCATTTCTTCGGTATTTTTTTAGTTCATATAGAAAACGAACTTATAAAAACTAAAAAAAAATTGGTTCGACAGTTTCAGATGCATCGCACGACCTCTATCACCGGCACCGATTTACAAGTGCAGACTCCAGGCGCCCCAGAAAAATCGTTACAACTTTGAAAAAATCCAATATTTTTTAATAATAAAAATTGTTTTTTAAAGCTTGAATATAATACACTATCGTCTGAAAATTTCGTTTACCGCAATCATTTCCTTCCCTTTCAAAAAAATTGCTGAAAAAACGCTTTTTTCGGCTTCTAAAGCAAACTACTGCCTTAAAAGCGACAAAGATTATTTACAAGCAACTTCTATAGTCATCGAAGACTGGAAACACGGCCCCACAACTGTAGCAGCCGTGTATTGCCCCCCAAAGCACGTAATAAAAAAATTAATGTTTTCGGATTTTTTCGAAAATCTAGGACCGCGCTTTATCGCAGGAGGCGATTTTAACGCGAAACACCGGTTATGGGGCTCGAGGCTAGACACCACAAGAGGGCGGAAACTTTACAAAAGCCTGTACGATAAAACTACGATCAATTGTCACCAAGAAAACCAACATACTGACCCCCAGACGTGGACAAAATATCAGATGTCCTTGATTTTTTCGTAACGGAAGGAATAGTCAAGAGCCACACACTAATAAAAACCGATATAGATCTCTCATCAGATCATACACCTGTCACTTTGACCATTAGCACGAGAGTTCTCTTCCGGCAACGATTACCCTTTCTGTATAATAAAAAAAACGGATTGGGAACTGTTTCAAGATATAATTCAAAGCGATATCAGTCTGAAAATGTCTCTAAAAAATGGCGATGACATCAATGCAGCCAGCGACTATTTAACAAATTAATACAAGATATAGGTCAGCTAGCCACACCCCAAATAGAAAAATGGCAGGTAATAAAAAAACCCTATTGGTAAAACAGAATTTAATAGAGCTATCCGAAATCTAAAAAATCGATTAGAGAATTTCAAAATGAATCTATTCGATATAACCTACAGAATCTAACAAATACGGCAAACACAGATTACTCGCTATGGAAGGTGACAAAAAGAATAAAGCAGCCTCAGCAACAAAGTCCACCCGTAAAAAAACCCAATAACAGATGGGCCAGAAGTGACGCAGAAAAAGCAGAGGTATTCGCTAATCACCTAGCCAACGTCTTCAAATCGTATCCTGCTGTTCAAAATATACCCGAAATGCCTGAATACCTCGAGGCCCCACTCCCAATGCACCTACCGATACAGCACACCTCACCAAACGAAGTCCGACACATTATAGCAAAAGAATTTAAAGCCAGAAAAGCGCCTGGTCATGACCTCGTCGACGGAAAAATACTCAAAGAACTGCCCAGGAAAGCTATGGTATATATAGCCACACTATTTAATGCCATAATCCGCCAATCATATATACCGTCGCAATGGTAATCAGCACAAATTTTTCTAAATTTCAGCACAGCTCTTTCTAAAACCAGGCAAACCCCCGAACGAGGGCACATGTACAATTAGCCCGCTACCCACTCTGTCAAAATTGTTCTAGAAAATATTGCTGAAACAAATGAAACCAACAATTAACGGCGATGAGCTCATCCCGAAACACCAATTTGGATTCAGAAATAGACACTCGACAATAGAGCAAGTGAACAGAGTCTACAATGCCATATCAAACTCGATTGAGGAAAAGAAATACTGGTCGGCTGTTTTCCTTTATATAAAACAAGCATTCGACAAAGTTTGGCACGAAGGACTCATGTACAAAATAAAACAAACCCTACCTCAATATTACTTAATCATGAAATCATTCCTCAACGCGAGGAAATTTCAGGTACGCCAAGGCAAGAGCTCTCACAACTAGATACAATAGAATCCAACGTACCGCAAGGAAGCGTGCTTGGCCCCGTCCTATACACCCTCTTCATGGCCAATCTACCCATCGAAGGCAACGCAACGGTTGCAACGTCCGCTAACGATACAGCAATCCTAGCAGCCGATATAGATCCAGTTGCAGCATCAAATATACTCCAAGTACAGCTAAATAAAATACAGGAGTGGTTTGATACATGGAGGATAAAAGCTAGCGAAACGAAATCCGTCCACATCACGTTTGCAGCAAGGAAGGGGAACTGCCCACAGGTAAAACTCTATGGTCAGCCACTTTCAATCGTTGATGAGGTTAAATACCTGGGAATACATCTCGACAGGAGACTTACGTGGGCCAAGCAGATAAAAATAACAAGAAGACAGCTCGACCGAACAGTCAGCAAAATGTATTGGCTCACTCAAAAAATCTAAGCTAACAATGTATAACAAACTCATCATCTACAAAACGATCCTAAAACCGATATGGACGTATGGCATACAGCTATGAGGGACAGCCAGTAGCTCCAACATCTAAATACTCCAGAGGTTCCAGTCAAAAACACTAAGAGTCATCACCAATGCCCCCCGGTACATGACGAACAAACAAATCCACAAGGACCTCAATATGAATCCGATAAAAAAGGAGATACAGCAATTCAGCGAAAAATGTCAGCAGAGGATCACTGACCAGCCTAATCAACTAGCTTCAATCCTTCTAAATGAAGACACAATAACAAGACGGCTTAAAAGATTCAAACCAAAAGACCTCCTAGAGCGATTCCCAGCCGATAAAGTACAGCCCGAAAAACAAAACAATATATATATATATATATATATATATATATATATATATATATATATATATATATATATATATATATATATATATATATATATATATATATATATACACAGGGTGATCCAGAATAGGTGTATCAGCGGGAAATCCCGGGTTCAGCAGGTTACTCGGAACATTTCTACTGAGCGGTTTTTTTTTATTTCGACCGCGTCATCAAATGGGAAGCATTCGAAAATAGGCGTTCGATCTTCGAAAGTAACGCTCGAATCCGCCATGATAGACGATCGACGAGGGCCGAAGTCAACCGATCCGGTGCGAGACTCGTAACCAGCCTCACGATTTGACGTTTCACCTATCTTCTGCTATCGGTCGGCGTTCCAAAGAGTAAAGCATTTCATGAGATTAACGATTTTTATCGTGCTTATCGATTGAGGGTGCCTGTTCTTTTCGTTTTCTTAAGATATCAACCAGAACCAGAAAAGAAATACAGAACCAGCAAATTGTCGATTTTTTTTGCGTATTGAAAAGAAATCGCCAGGCGAATTTTTTATAACAAACTCGATAATTTGACGCTAAAGTTTCGGGGATTGGATGTTTTTCGGATTCCATTTCTCATTCGACCACTCCGTCTTGTATGATAGTTGAATTTATCTCCTAAAAGATTGGTTTCTGAACGAATATCATTGCAAAGTGTGCTCGAGCTGGGTTAGGAAACATGAGGAGAAGCTTTGCATTTTCTTATGAGGGGAGATGAAATCAGTCGAATGCGGCAAAAAAAATTGATACGACGTTTTTTGAGGATTGAAACAAGCTGAGAAGATCTTGTGCACCGCCTGAGATGTTTTTGTTCATCTATGGAACAGATTTACATACTCATGCAAATAACAAAGATTAAATGCAAGTAGCCACTGTTGGTTCATCCGACTGCGAGCTGTTATATGAGCAAATATGCAATCAGTGCTCCGTATGATCCTTGGACCTTTTATCGAACATTTCTGAAACCATTCTTCGATTTTTACACTTAATTTCAGCTCAGTTCCTCTTAAAGCGAGAGGATACCCTTGGCTACGCTGCAAGCAACAAAATAAAACGGTAACATCGAGGTTCATGTCGCGGAGATAAAATCGACGACTTGCGTGATGGTTGTAGGCGTTGTAGGCTCGGACGAATGGCACCCAGTACTTCGCGAACAGAGGTGAAATCGATACTCTCAATCATTTTTCCATCATCCATATCACATTCTCGAAGCCGTCCTGTCGAGTTTGTCATTGATTTCATCTCGTTCCTCATCAGGGAGAGCGGATCATGTAAGCAGAGGTACCAGCTGCGATCACGATAGCTCCTTTGCGTACGTGCAAAGATGAAATCAACGGCTCGAATGGTACATTCGTGTAGTTTTCATCATAACCCCGTCATACTCGTCATAAACTGCATCGATTTCATATCTGGTTCAGTAAACGATGCTGAAGACGTGGATGGTCTATCGCCGAAGCGGAGCTCGGACGATTGCCACTCAGTTCCTAGCAAACAGAGGTGAAATCGATTCTCTCAATCATTTTTGCAGCATCCAAAACTACACGGATGTGCTAATCGAGCCGTTGATTTCATCTTTGCACGTACGCAAAGGAGCTATCGTATTCGCAGCTTATCTTACATGATCCGCTCTCCCCGATGAGGAACGAGATGAAATCAACGACAAACTCGACGAGACGGTTTCAAGAATGTGTTATGGATGCTGGAAAAATGATTGAGCGAATCGATTTCACCTCTGTTCGCTAGGAACTGAGTGGCAATCGTCCGAGCTCCGCTTCGGCGATAGACCATCCATGTCTTCAGCATCGTTTACTGAACCAGAGATGAAATCGATGCAGTTTATGACGAGTATGACGGGGTTATGGTGAAAACTATACAAATGTACCAATCGAGCCGTTGATTTCATCTTTGCACGTACGCAAAGGAGCTATCGTATTCACACCTGATACCTCTGCTTACATGATCCGCTCTCCCTGATGAGGAACGAGATGAAATCGATGACAAACTCGACGGGACGGCTTCGAAAATATGATATGGATGATAGAAAAATTATTGAGAGAATCGATTTTACCTCTGTTCGCTAAGCACTGAGTGCCAATCGTCCGAGCCTACAACGCCTACAACCATCACGCAAGTCGTCGATTTTATCTCCGCGACATGAACCTCGATGTTTCCATCATTTTTGTTGCTTGCAGCGTAGCCAAAGGTTTCCTCTCGTTTTAAGAGCAACTGGGCTGAAATTAAACATAAAAATCGAAGAACGATTTCAGAAATGTTCGATAAATGGTCCAGGGATTATACGGAGCACTGATTGCATCTCTGCTCATGTAACAGCTCGCTTTCAGATGAACCAACGGTGGCTACTTGCATTTAATCTTTGTTATTTGCATAATTATGTAAATATATATATATATATATATATATATATATATATATATATATATATATATATATATATATATATATATATATATATATATATATACAGGGTGAGGCACTAACTGTTGCCACCTTGGATAACTCTGTAATTATCGACGTCACAAAAAAATGTTTGAAACAAAAGTTGTACCGTACGAAAGGGGTCATCAAATGCGACCATTTTTTTATCTCAGTGGAGGCACTGTCGCACAGTAAAGGCCACCTCCACTTTTTTAAATGCGACGGTACATTTTTTTCAACTATCTTGTAGATCATCGAAAACTGCATAAAAAACATTACGGGGTCAAAGTCGTTCAAGGTCATTTAAGATAAAAAAGTGACATGAATTTTATTTTTATGTGAAATTACCTTTATTCACAGTAGATGTTCAACCATTGGAATCAATGCAATATTGCAATTGCCTCATCACGGATTGTGTGGATTTTTTTATCACTTGGGCACTTATCGAATCACAGGGTCGAAGAGTTCTCTCACGCATATCATCCGGCGTAGTTAGACGTTCTTTATAAACAAGATCTTTCAAGTATCCCCACAAGAAAAAGTCCAGAAGCGTCAAGTCTAGCGAGCGAGCCAACCACGATACAGCTCCTCCGCGTCCAATCCTACGATTTGGAAATCTCTTTTGCAATTCATTTCTAGCTATCAGCGAAAAATGTGCCGGGCACCCATCGTGTTGATACCACATTCTGTTTCTTATTTCTAACGGTATTTCTTCCAATAACGGACCTAATGTTTCTTGAAGGAATGTGGTGTACTTCCTACCATCAAGATTCCCTCCGATGGAATAACGGCCTATGATTCTATCCCCAATAATCCCACACCATACATTAACCGACCACGGTCTTTGGTGTGCAACTTGCCACAGCCAATGTGGATTTTCAGTTGATCACAAATGCATGTTATGCAAGTTAATATTTCCATGATTCGTAAATGTTGCCTCATCAGTGAATATAATCCGATTAATAAATTAGTCATCTCTCTGAATCTGGCGTTGAGCCGATCGGCAGAATTCAGTGCGATTCATGTAATCCGTACCAGTTAATTCCTGGTGGAGACTGATGTGGTAAGGATGATATTTATGAAGATGTAGAACACGTAGAATACTTCTTTCGCTTACGCCAGATTTCCTCGCAATTTGACGAGAACTTCGAACATCTACTGTGATTAAAGGTAATTTCACATAAAAATAAAGTTCATGTCACTTTTTCATCTTAAATGACCTTGAACGACTTTGACCCAAACATTTTTTTTATGCAGTTTTCGATGCTCTACAAGATCGTTGAAAAAAAATGTACCGTCTCATTTAAAAAAGTGGAGGTGACCTTTACTGTGCGACAGCGCCTCCACTGAGATAAAAAGAATGGTCGCATTGGATGACCCCTTTCATACGGTACAATTTTTGTTTCAATCATTTTTTTGTGACGTCGATAATTACAGACATATTCAAGGTGGCAACAGTTAGTGCCTCACCCTTTATATATATATATATATATATGCGAGTGAATATGTGAGTGTGAGTATGCGAATATGTGAAAGAGTGTAAACTCCCATACGTGTGTACGCCAGCACAATACGACCGATTGTACACACCAGGGGGAGGTATCGTTGGATACACACGTAGAATTCGCGTTAGACACATCCAATATAAAGCAAACAGCCGAGTGTTATAATAATAACAGATCGCCGTTTACCGATTTAATAAAAAAAAATTTTTGTAAATGTGTATCACTCTCTTAATTTGCCAAACTTTATTTTCCTCATGTTTCCGATTGCCTAACTGGATGGTACTCAACAATAAATGACAGTCTGAAAAGAGTAGATGTGCCTGTCGAAGTCACTCGCATAACTATCAACCATGGGGGTACTTGAATCCTAATTTCTTCCTTTCACACATCTCCCTTTTTACCCTTACTCCGTACTATTGCGTTAGGCATAGGCAACAAAGAGAGAAACGAAATAATATGCTCTCATCCCTTCCGGATGTGATACTAAATTATCAAAAAGCATTTAAGAAAGCACACATTAGGAACAGTTTTCAAAAAGGAATTTTTATTCGAAATAATTAATGAGAAATTCGTTTCATATATTTAAACAATAGAGTTTGACTGATTGTCGAACAATTTTTTTTCAACGAGTTTGCATTTATACCCATGTTCAGTATATGTGTGTAACATATATTCGATACGTTTTTTATGCCTGGGTTCATTTATAACAAGGTAAAACGCAGTGCTCGTTATTTCCAAAAAAGGCGAATAGAAAGAGAGAAGAAAACAAGTGAGGATATAAATAGACGAGAATACATTGGATGCCCCAGTAAAAGAGGTGGAATTTTTTTTACCTTCCACTTGTCTCGACTGTAGAAAAAATCGGTAAAACACACGTAGAGTAAATGGAGAAGAAAAACATGAGGGTTTCCGTTATATTTCGCTACGCATGAGGCCATCTACCCTCTTTCAAAAAAATCCGAATGGAGAAAAAAGGAGCCGTAAAATTACCCGACGGATTCAGAAAAATAAAACCTATATTTTTAAGAGATTGACCGAAATATTCGGAAAAAGTCTCCAGCAGGCTCGAAATTCGATATTTCGGGTCGCGTTTTTTTAAACTCGTTATCATCAAATTCTAGAAAAATCACGCACTGGAGCACCGTTATGAAGTATTTTCATTTGTCGAGACAATTTTCAAAAGCCCCAAACTTCTCGAATGTTGAGATATGGAATCTTTTCCATATCTCTTGGAATTTTTGTTTGTTGGAATTGGAATTTGTAATTTTTGTTGGAATTTTTATTTGTACTTCAAAAAACCTTGGAAACATGAAGAAAAAAAGCAGAAATTAACCTTTCGTAATTTGGTCACTTGGATTCGGAAGGTCCGATACAGTATATTTATAATTTTCTTATTGGAGATAACGGGATAAGAGCTGTCGAAATGCGGCGATAATTAACGAAGCGTATGAGTCGTAAATTGTAAGCCACTTTCCTCGTTTTCCCACGCAAGAACAAGGGGCGAGTTTCGACTCGCCAACGATTTTTCAACGAAAAAAAAGCACTTTACAACGATGGTTCCTCGTGCGTTGGTCACAAATGTGAATTTTTTTCTCCAAAATTGGAGCGAAAAAGTGCACGGAAGCAAAACAAAAAAAATGGTTCAAGTGCCTGCGCTCGAGAGAGATATCAAGGGAAAATCATCTCTCGCCCTTTAAGATGAGTGTCGATGCGAAGTTCTCTCAAAATCGTGCACAAAATTTCGGGAAAAAAGTCCTTGACTTTGATGGTCGCTCGGGGTTATTTGTGAAAAGTTTCAGCTTTTCGATAGCCGGCAAAAAAAGTGATCTTTTCCAAGAAAACTTGTATTTAATTTTTTTCCTCGAAAAAAGTAGCAGTTTTGTGAAAAAATGGAGTTCTTCTCAAATACTAACATTACGGGAAAAGATATTTGTAGTCTTCTAAAAAAAATCCCGATAAAAAAACGTATATTTAGAAAATAATGATTCGCTAAAATAATAAGTAATACTCCTAAAAATCAATGATCCTCAAAGAATATGTATATTTTTGAGAAAAGCGATTCGAATTTTGTTTGTTCCGGTAAAAGAAACCTTATAAAAGAAAAAAAGACGAAAAAGTCCTTTTCGAAAAGGGTATTTAACACAGCTAAAAAAACTTTCGAAATCAAGTTCGAATTTTTGACGCAGAAAAAAAAATCGTTGAAAAGCTCCAATTTTTTTCTAAACGACAAAAAAATGTGTTTCTATATAACATTCTTTTCTGTTAAAGACTAACAGTTCTCCTTTTTTCGAGCAAAAATAAGTGACATGAAATAAATATCAATACCCAAAATACTTTTTCCTGCCGAAGAAGTAATAACAATTTTCTCAAAAAAAACAATTCATTTTTTTTAAGTAAGAAGAACTTTGCCACAAGATAAACATTCTATTCTTAAAAAAGTACTTTTTTAGAAAAGCGTTTGGAATTCTATTTTTTTCAGACTGTCACGTACGACATTATTTTTTTATTCCTTTCGTTCGAAACACACGTAATCGTACACGTGTGAGAAGCAATAGAGCCTGCTATTTCTATCGTTTCCCACAACCAAAAATGTAAGCGTTCGAGATACCTACTAAAATGTTATTGCTTCTCACGCTCCGTAAACACATGCATCCGTAGACCATGGCGAAGATATACTCTGTCCTTGTTTGTCAACTGCGCAAAACACTAAATGCACATGGTTTCGTTCTACAAGCCGGCCTACCCTTTTTTCTCCACGATGGATGAGAGTAGCGATAAAATCTCTTAGGCCGGAGCGTCAAACCCTATCGAAGGGATATCCAAGACAACATAGTAAAGATCCAAAATATTTAACTCTGTGAAACTAGATGGAGAAATAGTCACCTCCCGTATGCCCAAATGAGGAGACGAGCCGAAAATAAACCGAAAATTTCCCGGACGCTGGATTGGGAGAGGTGCAGTACTCCTTTGGCCTGCTTGTTCGCCGGACTCAACACCACTTGATTTCTTCCTATGGGGAGCTATAAAGGATCGTGTTTACCATGATGTTCCGACGACGCCGGTGAACATGCGAGAACGAATTACAAGAGTCTGCGCCGCTATCACACCAGAAACTATTCGAACGTCAAGAGAATCATTCATCCGACGTCTTGCAACGCTTGCGCTTGCGCTTGGCGTCTATGCAGTTTTTACCTGTATCACAGACCAGTCTACAACCTCAAAAACAGTTAAAAGTGGAGCACGTAACAAGTTTCGAAACGTATCGCAGTGAACGGAGTTTAAACAAAAAAAAACTGTTGGAACTCGTAAAAAGTTTCGAGGCGTATCACAATTGACGGCGTAATCGAAATAAGCAATTTGAACCACGTAAACCGTATCGGAGTATATCAGTGTACGGCGTAAGCTTAATAAATAATTAAATCCACGTGGAAATTCATACAGAAGTTTTCCATATAATTACTCGGCATGATGAACAACGATTTTTTACACAATTCTGATAATGAATTTGATGATGATTTTGAGTAAATTGTGCATAGATTTCGATGGCGGCTTGACAATCGAGAGCCAAGCGGTTTGAGTTAGTTTCAAATAAAGCCGAGTGGCGCTTCTATCACCGGTTTTACCACCATAAGCAATCATATATCCCTAAATATGTCTTCCTTCTGGCAGGGAGAGCCGAGTTGTGACTATGAAACAAGGACGCCTCTGAGATTCAAGGAAGCCTTCATTGAGGCGTCCTTTATCCTTGAGATAAGGAGAGACTATGAATACGGGTAATAGTCTTTTTTTTCGAAAAAAATAAATAAGTTACATGGAAAAAATATCGATCATGAATGCTTTTTTTCCCTTGGAAGGAGTATAACAATCTTTTCGAAAAAAACCAACAAGATTGAATAATAATTTTGCTTTAAAAAATCGTTTTTTTTTCTGAAAAATAACGATAATATGCTTGAAAAAATTTGCATTTTTTTATCTGCCGCATAAGGGGACGGCGAGGTCTATCGCGGCGTGAACTCATGTGTCATGAGCGTCGGCGCATTATTATCGAGAGGAAAAATAAAACGGGGCGATCTCCTGCGATCGTGAGGCGAATAGAAGGGCAAAAAAGGAAAAAAAAGACAAGAGTATACGAGTGAAAGAAACGTGATGAAGGGTGCGCAGAGTGTTAATCAGGCAACCACAATACCGAAGTGTTCATATATTGGTTTTTTCCCCTCGCTATACTTTGTTGCTTCTCTGCATGCCTCTTTAGAGCGATGACACACACAGCGGTTTGTGCCGACTCGCCGATCGAGTCGGCTGCCGCTCGCGTTTCTTCGCGTAGACGTGTCCAGGCGGCCCTTCAGCCGCTAGGCAACGCTTGCCGCAGTGTGTGTTTTGCATCATTTGAAAAAACAGAAACATGCGCCGACTCGGCCGCCGAGTCGGCACAAACCGCTGTGTGTGTCATCGCTCTTTATCCACGTGCGCCACTAGGGGTGCCAGATGGTCGGGATTCGTCTGGATTCTCCCGACTTTTTATGTAATGTCCAGACTCCCGACAAAATACAAAATCTCCCGAAAAACAGCTTCTCGTAAAGTTCTATACAAAATAATAATTTGAAATTGCCGCGTATATATCATTTCAGGTTATATCATTTCACTGTCGAATGGAACGGCCGAGGCCGCCGAGCGGGAGCGGGCAGGGTGGCTCGCTCTGTTTTGTTTGCCTCTAGCGAGATTCTCTGTAACTCGGTAGCGACGGTTTTTGATATCGTAGCTAGCAACAGCCAATAAGAGGCTCCCTTTCTTCTGTGATCGTGCATGCGATTGGCTGTCGTTAGCCGGCGACAACGAAAACTGTTGCTACCGAGTTACAGAATCTCGCTACTGATGACATTAGCTCACACGTGGTCACGTTGTTCGGTTCGTCGTGCGCGAACCACAAGCAACAACTACTATCGTCTATTCGTATTCACATATACTTTATCTAATCTCGCAAGAATATTGGTCGAAGAACACTAAACTGAAAAAGGTAAGTTTATTTGTTGCGTTTTGTCTGTGTTGTGATTTCGAGTTTAAAGCATGTCATATCGTCGGAAGATCTTACGGTCTAACTACAGTGGTGGCTCGCTTTGTTTTGTTTGCCTTAGTGACTTTAATTAGCTCACGCGCGGTCGCGCTTTTCAATTCGTCGGGCGCTACAAACAACAACTATTATCGTGTAAAAAGTATTTACATAGTTCATCTAATCCCGCAAAAATATTGGCTGAAGGGCACTAAACTGAAATAGGTATGTTTATTTGTTGCGTTTTGTTTATGTTATGATTTCAAGTTCAAAGCATGTCATATTGTCGGACGATCTTACGGTTAAACTACAGACGAATCATTTTCAAATGCTTGTATTTATTTTTTTGTTGGAAATTTGTGCTTTATCATCTGTTCTAAATTTATAATAAATTAATGTAATGACACGTAACATACTATAGCGGTCAGATCAGAGAGCCCTAACTTTGGATTTTTCCTTTAATAATTATACTACGTACTACCTCTTTGGTCGATTTATATTTTTTTCATTGTGGCTTGGGCGCGGGAGGGACCCGACAATAGTTGGCATGATGTGGTGCAATTTTTGGTGGTGTGGCGGTCGGTGGCGTTAATAATGTCTGCATCTAAACCATCAAAAGAGAAGGAGAAGGAGACCGGACCTGGGCCATATAAGAAAAAACAAAATTATACGGTATATTCTAATCACTGGGGAAATCATCCTGATTACTCGAAATGGATACAAAAAAAGATGATTATACCGCTATATGCAAATTGGGCCAAGCTGATATTTCTATCAAGCATAAAGGAAGTCGTGGTTCAGACAAACACAAGCAGGCAAAAAAAAACACAGTAAACTTATAGCGTCGCAGAAAATATCAGGTAATCTTGAAAATTTCTTGGTGAAGAAAGATAGCAATGAGGGAATCGAGTTCTTAAAAGCTAAATTTATGTATGTCTTTCACAGCGTAATTCACGGCATAAGTTATAACAGTCTCGACTGCCAGATGAAACTAGTTCCTGCTGTGTATTCTGATAGCAAAATTGCCGCCAAAATGTCATATGGATGCACAAAAACTGCAGCAATAGCACGAAATGTGGTCGCTCCACGTGCAGTGGAAGAAGTCGTTACTGAACTTATAATAGTAATATGATTTTTTTCAATGAAACAAAAGTGTTTGGAAAATTATTATTCCTAAGGTGTGACAATTTTGTGTACAACATTTCTAGTGAACAGGCTTGGCTAGTGAAAAAAATGTTATATCACTTTTTTGTACATTTGATTAACTTAAAAAATAGATAATAACCATATTCCGATGAGTTGTTCTAGTGGTTAGCGTGCTGGACAACGGATCGGAAGGTCGCAGGTTCGAATCCCAGTCGCGTCACTTTCGTCGTGAAATGTTTTTCTTCGATATTTCTCGGCGAAAGACGACTAGTTCCGTGACTGGGAGGCGAACTTGGGACCAGCTGTATCGGTATAGATTTTGCGCAGTTTCCCTATGCCCATGGCGAATATGTCATGGTGAATACGATACAGAGGGGGAAGTCGGCTGCGGCCGCAAGGTGTGGGTGTGGAATGGGTTGTAGACGGGGGAGTCGTGGAATGAGAGAAATAAGGGGGTGGGTAGTGGAATGGGCTGCAGTGGAGGGATGTGGAATGAGAGGTAGAACGAGGTTGTGGCGGGTTGGGGCACGTTAAAAAGGGAAGACCTTGTACAGCTGGAACAAACCAATAAAAAACAAGAAAAAAAGCTTACACCCATTGCTTCAATTAAAATAAACAATAATTATAAGGTAAATCAGAATGTTTTTTATAAGGTACAACTAGCAATTATGTTTTTGAGGGGATTATTTATTGCACCGCTCTGGCTGCCCATTTTCGACCATTTTCATTAGATTTTTTTTAAAGAAAGGAATAAAAAGCGTGGTCAAAAGAACTTCTAGGCTTTATTAGGTATATATTGAAGGAAGTGAACCCTGGAACGGGGAGTGAAATATTTTCGCTAATTATATTAATTTTAGGAGTCAAATATGGGGCAAAATTAAGAAATAATGAAAGAAAAAAATAGAGACGAGCTTGAAAGAGGTTGTTTTTTAGACCACAATTATCATATAAAAAGTGATACATTGTTAACAATTTTCAATTAACCGAAGAAAGCCCTCGTTCTTGACGGTCAAAGCAATCCAAGAAGCTACAGTTCAAATTTAAAGTCACTTGGACGAACGTTGTTCGAGTTCTGCTGCGTGCCGATTTCAAAAACTTGGTTCTGAGAAAAACGGGTTTGAAGTCAACCGTTTTTTAGACGCTACGGCTGAGGAAATTTTTTTCGTAATACAATGCCATCTATTGGTAGAAAATAAAACCATTTTCAGTCGGTAACTTTTCCCCGAAGATAATAGGCTTACGAGTGTTGGAAACTGCGTTCGTCGGCATGGCATGGCCGAAGGCGCTCGGAGACTTCCCTTAAAAATAGCTCAAAAACGACTTTAAAACTGTTTTTCAGGCTATAAACGAATATGCGTCATATTTTTAAAGGTTCAAAGGATTTAAAAAAATGTTTCCTAAAAAAACCATTTTTCGAAATTCATAGAGTGGTGTCCTCCTTAATGGCGTTCATTTTTTACTTTTTAAAGTTTTTGAAAGGGATTTTATATCTTTTTGGAAGGGAAAAGATCCTTATTTCCTTTAGCTTCAGTCCAAAGAGAAGTAAATTTCAAATTCACTGTTGATTGTTTTCAATTACTAGAAGTGAACAATTTAATTGGCCAACAATTGAATTACACAATAACTGTGGAATTTAATGTTGATTGTTTATATTTACTGTAGGACTAATACATGTTTTGGCTCTTCGACTAAAAACAATCAACATTTTGAATCTTTAGATACTGCGAAGCCAAAAACATGGAATACACAGTCATCTCAGGCATGGACGAATTTATATTATTCGGTATACAGAAGCTAATTGTCAACAATTTTCTTACATCAACTGAAGGCAATAAAAAATATATACAGGGTGATCCAGAATAGGTGTATCAGCGGGAAATCCCGGGTTCAGCAGGTTACTCCGAACATTTCTACTGAGCCGTTTTTTATTTTTCGGCTGCGTCATCAAATAGGAAGCATTAGAAAATAGGCGTTCGATCTTCGAAAGGAACGCGATGATGGACGATCGAAAAGGGGTGAAGCGTAGACGAAGGACCACGTAGCCGTGGCTGACGTCCGGATCGTTCTGCGAAAACGCAGCGTTTGACAGATGTCAACGCGCGTGATTTGACGTTTAGCGAATCATTCGCTACGTTACCTGTCAACCTATCCGGTTCGAAACTCGTGATAAGCCGCACGATTTGACGTTTCACCTATCGTCTGCTATCGGTCGGCGTGCCAAAGAGTGAAGCACGCCGCAATTCATGAGATTCGCGATTCTTATCGTGCTTATCCATTGTTCTTTTGGTTTTTTTTTAACGGGCTATACCAATGTGACACTTTCAAAAAATCGATTTTTTCCCTTTTTCTACAGTTTATACTTTCAAGATTATCCTGTAAAACTTTCATGTCATTTATAATATCATTTTATCTTGCGAAAATCGATAGTTAAATCTTTAAACGCGTTTTTCTTGATGTGAGATTTTTCAAAGGGGGTAGCCGGTTAAGGGGGGTCTGACGGCCCCCACCGAGTTTGATCGAATCGACCCAAAAACCTGAAAGAGGGCTGAAAAACAAAATTTTAGAGATATTTTTTAACCCCCTAAACCCTTATGAAAACACCATAATCGCAAAAAATGCGTTTTTTTATGTTTAATTTTTTTTCGAGCTTTCAAATGCATTTTAAAGCGGTTTTAACACAACCAAAATTTTGTTTCAGATGTGTAGACATGCCCTGAATTTTTCCAGATTTTTTCGTAAAGTTAAATCATGTGCAACATAATTTTAATGGCATAAAAACCGTAAAAAATCGTCATTTTTTGTATTTAATGCTATGGTTTTTATTGACGTATTAATGGTAAAAAATCGTGCACCATAGCATAGAAAGCTACTATCTTCCTCTACAAAATGACGCTAATTGGGCTCAATTCGGTCGTCTCTAGCGTCCGAAAATCAAACTTGAATAAATTCCGTTTTTATAATTTGAGCATTTTCAGTTACGAAAATGACACAAAATCATATTTTTCAATTATTTTACTTAATAAAAGTACATTTTGGGGTTTCTGAGGTCGCCGATTACAAATTTGATGTCAAAAATTAGTTTTGTCACATGACAGCTGTCAAAACGAAGAAAAAATATTTTAATTTTTGAAATTTTTTAAAAAAGCTATGGGAACGATATTAATAAGGATTTTTTAGGTCGCTGATTATAAATTCATTCTTATACACGAATTTTTAATCGTAACAGCTGTCAATAGTTATATTAACAAACAAAAAATTACGTATTATTCAGAAAAAAAATTTGGAATTCCCCGACTAAACTGTCACCTGGCGGAGAAAATCCCAACTTGTACCTTATTAAGCCACGTACCCGAGTGCCTAAGGCCACCGTACCCACGTGGGCCTTAGGCTCGTATGCCCCTCCGCACGGTACTGCGCATGCCCACTACGCACTGACGCATCGAGAACCCCGCTCCACGCGGTCTCTCTTTCTCTCTGTGTTCAGCCGCCGTCCAGTACACACGTCATGCGACGCGCTCTGCTCCGTTAAACAAATCTATTTGTTTTGTTAACAGCGTTTTTTTAATTTATCGTTTAACCTGCCTATCTCAACACGAAGTGATTGAAGCAGTATTCTAAGGTGAGTTTGAATATCAATTTAAATATCAATCAACATAAAAATTGATTTATAATCATAACCTCAATCTACAATCGTTTGCCTCATAGTCGACTTGAAATCGTACAGAAGGTGGCCGTCAACTTCAAGTTGTTGTTTAGTTCACTCACATGAAAAGAATTAAAAAAAAGCAAAAAAAAAACAAAACTAAGACGAAACGATATTTCAATAAAAAAATGATTTGGAATACAATAATTTATTTCTGTTTTGTTTACCGATGTTTTCAACATTTTTTTTGTTTTGATTTACAATTTTTAATGTACTTTCGATTTTCGTTACTTTTGTTCTATTTGTTTCATTTTTTTCAAAAAAAAAAAAATAATTTGTTAATCATAATAAAAAAAATAACAATGTTCTTTTTTTTTCTTTAGGAAAAACTGTGCGATGCCACCGAAAAAACGAAAATGTACGGCTGGTGAAAGGTGCATAAGATGCAACAGATTGTTGCGTTATGATACCGGAAAACAGAAGTCCATTTCTTCAGATGATGACGTACACTTATATACTAAACTACTAGGTAAACGAGTAGAGAAAGGTGACGTTTTATGTCATCTGTGTCGTTCCGCAATCGCTAAATCCCGAACGGTTTCACCATCGACGAGCAGTGATTCTGATCCTGAAGAAAATCTTCAGTTGGATTTTAATCCCGAAGAAAATCCTCTGCCAAACGTCAATCCCGAGGAAAATCCTCTGCCAGATGTTGATCGCGAACAAAATTCTGTCGATCCTGTAGAGAGACATTCATCAACACTCTCCAATTTGACAGTATCAGATGACACAGAACAATCTTCGGAACAGTCTTCGCAACAATTGTCACGGTCGGAGTCTGGATCTTCCACAGGACAGTCATCACAATCTTCTAAGGACCCTCCTTACGTTCTTCGTCCAAGAGAACCGGACTATGAAATGATCGAGATGCCTTTCAACAGAGTTACCGCGACTCACAAATGTTGTTGCGTATGTCTTACTCCAATTACGACATCTCCGGTTGTTCCGTTTAAAGCGAGGTTACAGGTATTTAGAAGTTCACGAATTTTCATTCCAAAAGGCAATCGCTGTTGTCCTGTACATCTTATCAGTGAACGTATGTACGTTGACGAAATTTCAAACTTGAAAATATTTTCGAATACTTGTACTATCAGTTCTCAAGAGTTGGCATTATTTTTGGATGCACTGTCCAAAAAATGCGACAACAGTATTTTAGACAGAGTAGATGATTACAATTTATCGGCAGAGCGCATAAAATCGCTAACTGGATACACAGTTGCAGAAATCAAGACTCTAAAAAACATGTTGGTCACTTTGCGAAATTCTCAAAATCGCAGTATTAATCAAGCTCTTTTAATATTCCTTTTTAAATTAAGAACTGGAAATTCCAACACAATCACTACGTCAATTTTCGATATCAAATCTGAACAACTAGTATCTGCTTATTGCAAATCGGTTTTGGATTCATTCGCGAAAGACGTCTTTCCACTTCGTTTCGGAGCTCGGGCATGTTCTCGCGAAGATTTAATTGCTAATCACACGTCGCCTTACGTAAAAAAATTACACGGATTTGAAGATCGCCTGCTCTTGATTGCTAATGGTTCATACCTTCGACACCAAAAAAGTAGTAATAATTGTTACCAAAAAAAATCTTTCTCTGGTCAGAAAAAGTGTCCACTCTGTAAACCCTTCACAGTTTGTGCCACAGATGGATATGTAATAGATGTTTACGGACCGTACGAAGCAATTGTGAATGATGCGAAAATCTTACAACATGTACTAAGTGATCCGAACGGCTTGAGATCAATCCTCAAAAAAGGGGATGTTTTTATACTTGACAGGGGGTTCAGAGACGTCAAAGATTGGTTAGAATCTCAAGGGTTCGTTGTGTTGATGCCAGCGTTGAAAGGCAAAAGAAAGCAACTTCCAACAAATGAAGCAAACGAAAGTCGATTTGTTACGAAATTGAGGTGGGTGGTAGAGGCTGTCCACGGTATAATCGGTAGTAAATTCAAACTCTTGCATAATCAGTTTAACAACAACATGTTGGATTCAGCGATGCTTTATTGCAAAGTAGCGAATTTTTTGGTTAATGAGTTTGGAAAAAGACTGAATTGCGATACCGATTTACAAGATCAAATTGCCGAGCAAATGTTGAAAAGAAAAGACGTTGACAATTCTTTAGCGAAAGTTGTGGAAGAACAAAACTGGAATAGGAAGAAAAGGATCTTCAAACCGTTAACATCAAATGACGTATTAGACTTTCCGGAAATGACAGAGCAAGATTTGAAGATCCTTTTCACTGGCTCGTACCAGTTATCGCAAACTGTTTCATACTTAGCTGAAATGTATACCGAAGAAGGACTTTTGAATATGCAATACTTGTTGGAGGACGATACCATTTTGAAATGTGAAGTTAAATCAAGACATATAAACAAGAAAGTATACAGATGTTACGTTCAGTACGACCCTAACAGTATTGGATATAACGGTATAAAAAACTACGTATGTGATTGTGCAAATGGGCTAAGAACTGTTGGTTGCTGTGCCCACGTTGCAACAATCATTTACTTTTTAAGTCATGCACGGTATTTGTCCAAAATCATCCGCCCAGCTCAAATTCTAACGAATCTATTTCACGTTGATAATGTCGAACCTGTTATTGAAGAACACAGTGACGAAGATTAACAACATAACAATCATGTTGCAATGTATGTATTACTTGTGTCTGTTTAATGTATATATTAGATGAATGTATGTAATATTATTATAAATAAATAGATTTTTTAAAATACAATGACTTTTAATTATTGAAAAAACCGAAATAGCAAATACCATTTTCATTTGATGACATGTGTAATTTTTTTTTTTGTTAGCTGTTTGACATCAAATTTGTAATCGGCGACCTCAGAAACCCCAAAATGTACTTTTATTAAGTAAAATAATTGAAAAATATGATTTTGTGTCATTTTCGTAACTGAAAATGCTCAAATTATAAAAACGGAATTTATTCAAGTTTGATTTTTGGACGCTAGAGACGACCGAATTGAGCCCAATTAGCGTCATTTTGTAGAGGAAGATAGTAGCTTTCTATGCTATGGTGCACGATTTTTTACCATTAATACGTCAATAAAAACCATAGCATTAAATACAAAAAATGACGATTTTTTACGGTTTTTATGCCATTAAAATTATGTTGCACATGATTTAACTTTACGAAAAAATCTGGAAAAATTCAGGGCATGTCTACACATCTGAAACAAAATTTTGGTTGTGTTAAAACCGCTTTAAAATGCATTTGAAAGCTCGAAAAAAAATTAAACATAAAAAAAACGCATTTTTTGCGATTATGGTGTTTTCATAAGGGTTTAGGGGGTTAAAAAATATCTCTAAAATTTTGTTTTTCAGCCCTCTTTCAGGTTTTTGGGTCGATTCGATCAAACTCGGTGGGGGCCGTCAGACCCCCCTTAACCGGCTACCCCCTTTGCTGACATTGTAACTCAAATGGCAATTGTCCGATTGACTTGAAATTTGAACGGAGTACTCTTGAATATATTTATTCTACAATGAGGTAGGATATTTTTGATTGGATGAAAATTGACAATTTGGCATTGATAAAAACGACCGTTTTATAGGCAAGAAAACAGACTTCTTTTACATAAGTACGCCATTTTGTCAGATTTTGATATTTTTCGAAGATCCTACGTCATTGTACAGGAAATACCTTCCAGGTTAACGACATTTTTCCCCTTTTCGGTTTCAGCTACTCAATCGGCCGGAATCATATCAGCAGTGGGGGAACTTTTTTTTGGCGCCTCGGTTACATACGATTCCATACGCAAAGGAGCTATCGTATTCGCAGCTTATGCGTCTGCTTACATGGTCTACTCTACCCGATCGGGAACGAGATGAAATGGATTCTCTCAATCATTTTTCTAGCATCCATAACACATTCTCGACACCGTCCCGTCGAGTTTGTCGTTGATTTTATCTCGTTCCCAATCGGGAAGAGTGGATCATGTAAGCAGAGATATGAGCTGCGATTACGATAGCTCCTTGGCGTACGTGTAAAGGATTAAATCAACAGCTCAATTGGTACATTCGGGAAGTTTTCACCATAACCCCGTCATACTCGTCATAAACTGCATAGATTTCATCTCTAGTTCAGCAAACGAAACTGAAGACGTGGATGGTCTATCGCTGTATCTGAACTCGGACGGTTGCCACTAATTAACATTCTTTTATAAAAGTGAGCAAATTTTGACATTTCAGACAACGTTAGCATTCTTATATTCTTAAAAGAAATCACAAACAGGCTGGCTTTGGGATGTCCGGAATGAATTCCTATCGGGACGTGAAAAATTGCATTTCAGGCGGTACAGAAGATCTTCTCATCTTGTTTCAATCCTCAAAAAACGTCGTATCGATTTTCTTTTGTCGGAACAGACTGATTTCGTCTCCCCTAATGAGAAAATTTAAAGCTGCTCCTCGTGTGCCCTAACCCAGCTCGACCACACTTTGCATTCCGACTATCATACAAGACGGAGTGGTCGAATGAGAAATGGAATCCGAAAAACATCCAATCCTCGAAAACCTAACGTCAAATTATTGAGAGTTTTTTAATAAAAATTCGGCTGTTGATTTTTTTCAATACAAAAAAAAAATCGCTCGGTATATCGAAATTTGATGATTATTGACAATTTGCTGGTTTTGTTAATTTTTATTTCTGGAGAAAACAAAAAGAACAGGCACTCTCAATGGATAAGCACGATAAAAATCGTAAATCTCATGAATTGCGGTGTGCTTCACTCTTTGGCACGCCGACCGATAGCAGACGATAGGCAGCCCCCTGACCAAGAAGACTAGAGGTAAGGAGTACGAATGCCTACGTCGATCACGATCCGAAAACGTCCCTGCAAATCCAGCTGAGAAGGGTAGCGCTGCTCTCCTATCGAACCGAATTGAAGTCAGCAACAAACCACTGCAGATAACACCCCTTGCTACTTCATATGGAGCGATAATTTGATCACATTAATTGTAATACCAGTGCCGTACGATATGCGAAAAGCACCCTTTGCTTCTTCATATGGAACGGTAATTTGATCAAATTAATTGTGAAAACAGTTCGTGAAGGAAATTTCTATATATTAGATAGATAGAATTCTTATATAAATAATATAGATTGTTTTGGAGAATAATAACGAAATGCGGAAATTCTGTCAATATATTTTTTTCGTTGCGGAAGAAGTAACAAACAAAATTCATTTATTGACCGAAGAAAATTCATAAGAATTTTGAATCCAGACAAAACTTTTACAAATCATGCCACATCATGATACGCTGTTTTTTATTTCGTTGCGAAAGCAGTAACAAACAAAATTTATTTATAGACATAAGAAAATTCTAAGAACTTCGATTCTAGACAAAACTTCTAAAATTATCACTCATTATGATACGCTGTACAGATAAAGAATAATCACGAAATACAGAAATTAAGTCAATATGTTTTTTTTTCGTTGCGGTAAAACGTTGGTTTGGATTCAAAATTCTTATGAATTTTCTTGTGTCTATAAATAAATTCTGTTACTGCTTCCGCAACGAAAAAAAGTTTTTTTTCGTTGCGGTAAAACGTTGGTTTGGATTCAAAATTCTTATGAATTTTCTTGTGTCTATAAATAAATTCTGTTACTGCTTCCGCAACGAAAAAAAGTTTTTTTTCGTTGCGGTAAAACGTTGGTTTGGATTCAAAATTCTTATGAATTTTCTTGTGTCTATAAATAAATTCTGTTACTGCTTCCGCAACGAAAAAAATATTGTCTTAATTTCTGTATTTCCTTATTATTCTCTATCTGTACAGCTCATCATCAGTGTGAATATGATATGTGATAATTTGTAAAACTTTTGTCGTGATTCAAAATTCATGTTCAAGTTCTTGTGTCTCTAAATGCATTGTCTTAGTTACTGGTTCCGCAACAAAAAAAATATTGTCTTAATTTCTGTACTTTGTCATTACTCTCTATCTGTACAGCGTGTCATCAGCGTGAATATGATGTGTGATAATTTGTATAACTTTTGTCGTGATTCAATATTCTTATCAATTTTCTTGTGTCTATCAATGCATTTTGTTGGTTACTGCTTCCGCAACAAAAAAAACCATATTGACTCAATTTCTGTATTTCATTATTATTCTTTATCTGTACAGCGCATCATGATGTGTGATCAGTTGTAAAAGTTTTGTCTGGATTCAAAATTCTTATAAATTTTCTTCGGTCTATAAATAAATTTTGTTTGTTACTGTTTCGGCAACGACAAAAATCATATTGACTAAATTTTCGTATTTCGTTATTATTCTCCAAAACAATCTATATTATATATATAGGAATTACATCGATCTAATATATAGGAATTTCCTCACCAACTGGTTTCACAATTAATGTGATCAAATTATCGTTCCATATGAAGAAGCATAGGGTGCTTTTTGCATATCGTACGGCGCTGGTTTTACAATTAATTTGATCAAATTATCGCTGCATATGAAGTAGCAAAGGGTGCTTTCTGCATATTGCGCGGCACTGGTTCGTTGCTGACTTTAATTCGGTTTGGTAGGAGTGCAGCGCCACCCTTCTCAACTGGATTTCCATGGACGTTTCTTCAACATTGCGTTCGGACTCCTTACCTCTAGTCTTCTTGCCCCTGACACTGGGTACTATTCGTATGGCAATAAATTACTTGCGTGTTGTCCGGGATATTTGATTGCGCTACAGTCCACTTCGTGGCGCTAGTCGTCATATGCTCGGTTTTTTTTACGCATGCGCGTTCCATGCTCGATATAATAATAACATTTTCGGAGTATTTGGAGTTTTACGCGTTTTACGGTTGTGTTGTGACTTTTTGTGGCTTGTGAGTACAATAAAATTTTCAGAACATTTTAAATGTTAAAAAATCAATCCGCGATCTGTGAAGTGTATTTTTGTTTGCCATGACATACCGCCTGTAGTGTGTGTAGGTTATAATTATCAAACGACGCTGAGCGGCAATTGGTTTGAGATCAATCATGCCGACATGCATCGTCCCTGATTGTACCTCAGGGTACAAAGCAAACCAGAAAAGGTAAATTTTTTCACAATTCCCAAGAACCCGCAAAGTGACAATTTGTGGAAAATAGCTGTGCGACGAAAGACCAGCTGTGTGAAAAGTGGAAGTGCAGTTTGCGAGAAGCATTTCCAGAAAACCGAAATCATTTGGCAACACCACTTTCTAAGTCCCGATGGATAAGTGCTTGAAATGGTGAGTTCGATCATTTTTTTGGTCGTAACCCGAATTTTCATTTCGTTTCTATTACATTTGAATTATGAAAAAAAATGCAGGCTAAATACAAAATCCCTCGCTTAAAACAAGGAACTGTCCCATCTCTATTTCCGTGGACCATGACAGTAGAGCTACAGTCAGAAAATGTCTTCACAAAAAATGAAACGGCAGAAGTAAAAAGCCCACCTTTCATAAACTGTACTGTAGCGATATCCGTTACAGAAGAAAGTCGAGTTTCAAACAGTGCACAAGATATCCCTCGGACGGATGAACCTAATTTTGTTCAACATGAAACACCGATGACTGACAGAGATGACGTCCGTTCCCAGAAAAACATTGAAAGCCCTAGGACACAATGCAGCACCACTGGCATTTTTGGGTTCTCCGAACTCCTGAAAGCTCAAGTATGTCTTCCTCCAGGGTGGACAAGATATGAAAGTGTTTCCGCAGGCACAAAATTCATACTTTTTTTATAAACAAAACCTTGGAAATTGAAGAGGTTTTTCAGATGTTTCCATCGAAAAGTGTGGTAGTCAAACAAGGTCTGTCCATCCAGATAAGAGTTTTCGGTTTGCTGCTCAATCTCAGAGACTTCGATTTGTCCAGCCACGTAACCACCATCGATGAACTTCAAAGTTTATTGATGTCGATCCATCGTTTCAATGTATGCCAAGGTGTAATTCAGCCGCCCGCAGGAATAGAATTTTCACAAACTGATCTGAGCTACAGCACATTGAAGAAAGACTGCCAGTACACGGCGTTGTCCTTTGTTACTTCGTACTGACAAAATTTACAATCGTTGTAGCACGTCGAAGAATACGCTGAAGAGAAAACGTCATAGATTTGTAGCACGTCGAAGAATACGCTGAAGAGAAAACGTCGTAGATTTGCGAAAGACGGAGTGGACACTCGCCAAAAAAAGGTTCTTGGAGCGAAACAACAATGGCAGGTATTGTCAGATATACAAGCCAAATACCGTTTGGCGTTACGAGCGAAACGACTTGCACGAGAAAAAATAAAATCTCTACAATCTGAGGTTCTCTTTTCATGTCGAAAAATGGCACAGTGCAGCAGTCAAGCCCTTAAACGACATGCAGAAAACGGAGACATCCCCCAAAACCAACTCCACGTGCCTCATCAAATGATTGCCGCTGCCAAGCACAAGAGTGCGAGAAGCCAAATTACTCCAAGCAATGGATGTTGCTGTGCAAGCTCCTCCACATGAGGTCACCATCATGCTACGAATTTTTGCGGTCGAACGATATCCTACCGCTTCCCAGTATGAGAACTGTTCGAAGGTAAATTGCAATCTTTGATAATATAGTTTCATGTTATTTGATCATTATTTTTTTAATTAATTATTCATTACTTTGTTCACATTAATTTAGATCATTTACAGTTTTATTGTCTTATCATATTTGTTACGAAAGAAAGGCACATATTCAAATTTGCAGATCTTTTAAATCAAAAGTAAATTTTTTTGTATGATTGCAATTATGACTATTTGTAACATTTTTCACTTTGACTTGGCAATATTTTCAACGTTTTTAGATATCTCTCTCAAATTAAAACATACTGTGGATTTGATCCTGAGTTTTTCGAAGTTCTCGCATTGGCGCTGGATAAAAAAAACGAAATGGAACGACACGGGATCCTATTAGTGGGCGAGATATCAACTCGAGAAAGCGTCGGTGTTCACACCAAAAAAGCGCGAGAATAACCGTGTCGTTGTATATATCTGACTGTGTAAATACGACTCTTATTTTTGTAATAAATATGAAATTATTTTTGTAATATATGCGACACTTATTTTCATAGGTAATTCAAGATGCACTGCGGACGCTAGGTGCTTGGGAAGAACAAGTCGGAAATGGTTCTTCATCGAAAGATCATTTCTCGACAAAGCAAACTGCGGAAGGCTTACGAGTAACTTTGCAGTCAACATTGGATCTCGTTGAGTATGTATCGCAGCATTGCAATTTCCCCTATGTGTTGACAGGTCATGTTAATCAAGATGCCTTGGAGGGTTGTGCACAAGGGGTTATAAATGTTTGTGATGTTTTTTTAACGTTATGTTCTTTACAATTTTATAATAATGGTTATGTGTAATCCTACTGTATATTTACTCCACTTTTAGACCCTACGTGTGAAAACTTTGGAAGCGATTATTCAGAGGATGGAAGTAATGCTACATTGACAGTCAAAATGATTGAATTCATTCTTTTTGGTGTAAAACAACTGAAAAATTGATATAATATGTTTTAAAAATTATAAATAAAGCAGATTAAACCTTTTACTGCGTTTCCCAATCCACAGTATTCACACAAATGGTTTTAATAGCGCTAAACTATTAGAGTGTTTCGAATTTTTTGTTTTTGTTGGCGTTTGAACTTCCTCTTCCGGTAATCATCATATATGAAAATTCGTTGAAATTAACATAAAATTATAATTTTTTATGCTGAACGAAGAGTTAAAATCCTTGTTAATCACGTGAAGGAAAACTTACTTCACGCAAGTCCACAGGCATTCTCAAATCACCCGAGATGTGACATGGTTCACGTTAACCTCCTAATGAAGGATTCGGCCGAAATGACAGCTAGACGTCGTAGCGGAATATATTAAATTTAATTATTCTTTTATACGTATACTTACGGGTGTGAAAATGTAATACAACAGAGTAAATACGTCTTGGAAGCTAATATACCACAGACCTTCACAAAGGAGTTATTTTTATCTTAAAATACTTATTTAATGCGCAAACATGACGGACCCTGATGGCCACTGGGCCGACTACGTTATGCCGGCAGTCGCTGATTGTGTCAGGTATTGCTTTACAGTGGACTTGACGAAGCAAATTTACAATACCGTCACATGTTTGCAATGTAAAAACGCTTTGATAGCTTCCGCGACCAATGGTCTCGCTCTCCCCGAAGCTGTTCTGAGTAATTGGCAACAACGAGGTACTTGGGCTCATCCAAACACCCATCTGTACCGCTTCGTCCACTTTTTGGAAACATCATTCCAGACTTATGGTAAATCAGCAAATTTCTTCAACAGCATTCTGGAGAACGTTTCAAATTTTGGCGGCCTGTCCTTCCCATGTCGCCTGCATGGCCAGGACATCATTTTTAAGATCTTTTAATTTTTTGTCACAACTCGGATGCAACAGTATTGTACGCGAATGAATGCCAAACAACAACAAAAACAAACAGTTGAAAAAAAAAATTCGAAGTTTTGTACCACATGAAAAGTATTCAAGGTTCATTTATGTATTATAAAGACAAAACCGGTCATTTTATTAAAATATATATTAAATGTTGATATTTTGAATTTAAACATTATTCAAGGGAAATAAATATATTTTTCCTCTTATTTATATGTATCGATTTATTTCTTTAAATGTTCATGCTTGTTTAGAAACTGACACCCACGCATACACTTACTTTCTGGTCTCTAACTGTCAAAAAACAAATACATTTCTAGTTACATAATTTTGAACGATTAAAATAATAATATTATAATAATTATTATAATAAACATTCTCTCCACTGTTTGGAGGGTTCAGCTGGTTCACAGGTTATACGGCATATATATAGTTGTCAAGCAGGTGAGTACTAGCGCCACACGTGGCAGCGATTGAAAATAAAAACGACGGACATTACGCGAGCCATGAATGGTGACAGGGGGCTGGACGCTAGGTGATACGTCAAATCGTGCGGCTTTTCACGAGTCTCGGACAGGATCTCAGATAGAAAACTAACGTATAATATACGTATATACGACGTCGCCATCGACGTATGTAAAAAGTATTCAGTACGTAGACTATAGAGCTAAATGTCCGGCTAATATCCGTATAATGTATGTATTTTCTACGTTTATTAAACGGTATATGGGTGTTTCTCTACTAAATGGAAAGTCGCCCATACAAAGTTGTCTCATGCATGTTTTTTCTTGAAAATAAAAAATAAAGTATGTATAACGGAAGGCAGTAATAAATTAAACATACATAAATAAAAAGCCGACACGTTTTCTCTCTATTTTGCAACTCATGGACGATTTGATGAGAAAACGTGACAGGGGACTGTAATATCTTCCAGAGGACTGTTTAAATTGAAAAAAAAGTATTTTTAATCGAATTTAATCAAACGAATGTCTTTATTTTTATTAAAACTTTAACATAGTTTATTACGTATAACCAATCACTAGATCAAATAAAAAAACAAATGCTGAATCATTGATGTTTTGCTTGATCTCTTGATTTCCTTGATTGATTATTGAGCATTCCAGCATAACTGAAATTAAACTTATGAAAATAAACTTTTTACCTTCAAAACCTGTGCATTATTGAACCTCTCACTTTAAAAAATAACAAGGTCAGTCTTGTCATAATCTTCACAAAGGAATTTTAACTGCTTCGTGCAGAACAAACATTATCTTATTCTTTTAAATATAATCACAATCAAATCACAATCAACATCTTGTTACTAATACTTTCAGTAGTATTTCATTAAATAATTGTCAATGTAATTTACAACGAAGTCAGTCGTATCGGTGTTTTTTGTTTTATTAACAATCAACCCTAATTTATTTCTCATAGACCGGTGCAGGTAACCTAAAGAAATTAAGATATTCTTTTCCCTTTTAGGGTCCGATCTAGGATCCGATAGGGTCTGAATTTGGTAATTTTTACAATATTTGATTAAAAGCTATATCGGAAACATCAGTATCAGCAACTGTGAACGTGTGGCCCTTATTGTCACACATTTTTAGAACAATTGCGGTTTATTCGCGATCCTCATTGTCTATCTGACTAATTACACCAATATACCTACATTCCTTATTTTTGTACAGGAAACTTAAAGGATCATCACAGTGTATCGGGTTGAAAAATAGCGGATTTTCGCGATTTTTTTCGATGGTCAAAATACACTAATCAGTCTAATTTATTATGTCAAATTAAAGCAAATCTAAACAGTCATGAAGAACAGAAAATAAATTTGTAAACGTTTATATTTATTTTTTTCACAATTTTATGACGTTTGAAAATATCTTCGAAAAAGGGCTCATCGCGGTGTACATGGTTGTAGCCGTAAATATTATGTAAAACAAAATTTGTAAAAAAAACTATTAATCACTATTTATCAGTAAAAAATTATCAATCAATAAAGCCGCCATCTTGCCATGGAGGTTTTTTAAAATCAACAGTGACACAATTACAGCGGTTTGAAAAAAAAGTATTGAATTAAGCCTAATTTTTCGACAGTTTTTCGTTAAAAAAAATATGAAGTTAAACAAAAAGTTTGCATAGCAAGATAAATAATGCATGAAGAATGATGTTTCAACATTTGAAATACATAACTTGAAGCCTTTGTGTCAATATCATCAACGTTAAGTCGTGCCTTTCCTTCGTACTCCACTGTTCCGAAATTGAAATTGTAACGTCGCGAGAAAAAGCGCTATCTATTTCTTTTGTCTCTCCTATTTTATTGAACTCCGGCGAAAACGCGGGCTTACCCGAGTCCATATGGAAATCGTGGAAAACTACGAAGATGTATTGGTTTCCGTACTTTTCACGATAACGGCATTCTCATTTTTCGACGGGTCCTTACATTTTCATTAGAATTAGGCGTACCACAGCCGAAACGAAATATATCGATAAGAAACGAGCGTCGTGCATAATTTCCCACGCGAGAGCACAGTTGGTCTTGGCCATATCTACACGCAACCCTCAAACGCAGTTGATAAAATATTTAGCCATAAGAACGTACAACACACGAAAACATCGAAATCCTTACTCCACAAAAATATGCATTCACCAAAAGAAAATCCTTCATGCCAAAAAGTTGACCCGGCAATAAAACTACGTTGGTATTTCCCATGCGCTCTCACACCTGGGTCAACAAAGCCTATCTTGAGGCAAGCGCGGCAACGCGACCAAGGCCCTATTTCCTCCCTATAGTTTTTCTAACGCTCCAGATAACGAGACGCGGACTAGTTTCCGAGAAGCGAGATGGAGATCACAAATATCATAGTTTACACCCAATCATAGTCTCCAAAAATATTTCCCCTTCCAACTCGACCAATCATATGCACTAGTACATTTCCTACATCCTTTCCACCATTCAAAAAATTAACGCATGACGAAAATGCACTTTTCGAGAAACTTCTTCTCCCACCATCCCAGCATCCAAAATATCCTACAAGCTAGGATAGAAAAATCTTGGAGTCAGTGTTTTATCACCACTCGTTCAGATCTAGTCTCCCAACAGTGTTCCATCACCACTCGTTCAGACCTAGTCTCCCAACAGTGCTCCATCATCACTCGCTGAGTAAAACTCTCCCTTTAGTCTCCATCGCGTACGAACAAAAATCTCCCAACAACGCTCACCGGAACAATTACAAAAACTGTCTCCAGGAAGCGAACGCGAACATTAACTTCAAAATTATACTTTATTTACGCAAAATTATACTTTATTTACGCAAAATAATATGGTATACAGGTTCAACGTAGATACTTAATGAAATTCTTGTAGTTCGCGTGATTATAAAATCACGCGAACTACAAGAATTTCATTAAGTATCTACGTTGAACCTGTATACCATATTATTTTGCGTAAATGCCCAATTAATTCGAAGACGCGGTTCGCGATAAATACCGATGTGTTAAAAATTTGTGTCGACGTGAACCCAAAATTGTTACTAAGCGTGCACAACCGAGGGGTCCGACCTAACTGCGGAGGCCCTAACCCGACGGCTGTAAACAGATCAGCGTATCCACAACGCATCGACTCACGGATGTTTTATGAATGCTCGTCTCCACATGCCTCCTACTCTTATATTTCCTCCGGGGTCTCCTCAGTCCCCTCCACCCTTGTATTTCACGCAGGGACGTTGGCGCGACCTGCCATTCCTAACTTCTAACCACCATTATAATCGATCGATATTCATTTCAACGTCGATGGAAGTATCGATCTATTACAATAGTATAACCTAACTGTATAAAAACCATCTATATAAATGAATATCGATGTGAATACCAGACTATAGCATACCCCTTAAAAAACTTGAACAAGTAAAAAAAAAGCCAAGTAATAGAAAATGCCCTCGAAAAAATTATCGGTCGTTTCACTATTTACAAAATTCTAATCAACCTCCAAGTACTTGTTATTTTTTTTCAAACAATACCTTTATTTACAAATCACTTTTTATGCAAAAGCCAAACAAATTTACTAGAAACGTACACAAAATTGTCAAACCCAAATAATACTATTTTTTTCAACAATTTATTTTGAGAAACCAAATTACTATGATAATAGAAAAAGTTCGAATCACGATTATATAAAAGTACAATGAATGCATCACACAAGTACCATATGTGTGGATCACTGGAAATGCTGTGCAACGACTTAGCGTGCATGGGTAAGAAAGAACGCTCGGGAAGATGCACGATTTTCTTGGCGAAACGTTCCTACCGCTTCCATAAGTAACTTTTGCAACAATTTCTTTGTTTAGATTATTTCAAATTGTAACATCGCATCAGTTACTGCATCAGGTATACAGAATTATTAGAAATGAGCTGTTCAGCCTGCCAAAACCATGTCTATTACACGAAAACGTATGAGACGCAATATATTTCATGACATGTATGGTAGTTCTGTAATAGAGTAGAAAGTGAATACTTTCACGTACACTGAGAAAAAAATCATTGATCCAATATCATTGGTGTTATTGAATGAAATTTCGTTGATTCAATTTTAAAATTGTTGGTGTAAATAATCGGATTTATTAGTCTAAACAAAACGCTATTGGCTTTAAGAACATGATAAAATTAGAAGTTTTTGTTCATTGAAAAGATATATTGTTAGCCGAGAACAATATATTATTGAAACTATCTAAAAAATAATCGCGAACAAATTATATAGAATGAATGCGTTTTTTGCAACGAATTGAATGCGTTTTTTGCAACGAACAAAAAAGCGTTTCAATTTATAAAATGAATATTGTTAATTCATATAGACAAGAAACATTGAATTTCGCTCGTTTGATTCAGATAAAAGTTCGATTGAGTAAATATGTAATTTTATTTTTTTCACCATATCCGATATTTATTTCCACGTATACTATTCGTTAAAATATTAATATTTTATTTTTATTGAAAAATATCAAACAAATGTCTGAATTGGTTAAAAAATTATGCGAAAATGAAATTTGTTTCCTGCGCATTAGGTTGAAAAAATTCAACCAAATCATGCCCAGCGCCACCGAAATTATAGGTGTGAGGGAACCCGTAGTTCTCGGAGTAACCGCTAGAAGCCGCACGCGCGCTCGTTTCTAGTAAGCGTAGCGCGAATCGAAAATCTACTTAAACGCCGGAGAAACTCTAAAGAGTATCGCTTCTTGGCCTGTGGCTAAGATCAAAGTGTAGTATCTGTGGATATTCCATTGGATATCTCACATTCTCTCCACTATTATCGTGGATGATAATCCTAATGCTCACTTTTTGTTTAAGATTTAAAACGAATTGAAAAACTTACGTTCCGTGGCATATTCGTTTCGATGCAGTAAAGAAATAATTAATTCCATTGATTATATGTTTGTACGGAATAAAAAATGGTGTAGCAACCGCATAATTATTTCATCCATACATCTACGGATTGTATATAGAATGATTTCAATAGAATATAATTTCATTTGAAGGATAATGTAGATATTCAGTGAACACAAGAGCTTTTTT
Organism: Ophion ellenae; assembly: GCA_963210295.1. Lineage (NCBI taxonomy): Eukaryota > Metazoa > Arthropoda > Insecta > Hymenoptera > Ichneumonidae > Ophion > Ophion ellenae. Next base: position 10,995,614 of record OY723386.1, on the reverse strand, counting down.
GCAAATACAATAATATGTTATTCAAATGAATCACCTTTTCCAATATTTTATAATATTGTAATAATCTCATATATCGGTGGCACTCCGCAGCAGCACATTTATTTGGATCAACCAATATATTTTGTTGATTCAATTGATTTTTTTCTCAGTGTAACTTTTCAAATTATGTAAATGAAGTGAGATTTTAAAAGCCGTGTGGTCTACAGGTACATCACTGATTTTTTATTTGCCCTATGCGGAATCGGAAACTTAGTTTGCAGTTACATAATAAATTGCGTAAATTTCCATATTTCTTAACGTAATAGTCAAGTTGTTGAGAAAACGTCATCCTTCGCCGAGCATTTTTTCTTAACCATGCACGCCAAGTCGTTGCACAGCATTTCCAGTGATACATACATACAGTACTTGTGTGATGCATACGTTTTATATGATCGCGATTCGAACTGTTTATTATAGCAGTAATATTGTTTCTTAAAATAAATTGTTGAGAAAAATAGTATTTCTAGGGTTTGACAGTTTTGTAAACGTTTCTAGTAGATTTGCTTGACTTTTGCATGAAAAGTTATTTCACTTCTTCTGTACGTTTGAATTGAAAAAGTAAGAATGCAAATAAAAGTATTGTTTGAAAAAAATCGCAAGTATTCTGAGGTTAATTGGAATTTTGTACAAGATAGTGAATCGACCGATAATTTTTTCGAGGGCATTTTTTATTACTTGGCGTTTTTTTACTTGATCAAGTTTTTAAAGGGGATTTCATATTTTTTTGAAATGAATATATATCCGGAGCTACTAATTATTGGTCACGATCCCTTGTAAATGTTATAGGACATTTTTCGCTGTCAAATACTCTAACAATGTTTTATGCAAGAGTCAACCAAATTCGAGATATTATTTTTATGATTTAACTATAAACATGAACATAGTATAACCTAACTGTATAAAAACCATCTATATAAGTGAATATCGATGTGAATACCAGAGCATAAGAAAAATACTACAAAAGTTGCACTCTTAAATCACGAGGAGTTTTTTATGAACATTTTTGCATAATCCAACGAGTGATTTATTTCGAGATAAAAGTTCCAACGAACAAATTATTTTCGAAAGTCAGGCAAGAACTCACCAACTAAATAGTACCTACATGCAAACGAGATGAAAATGAAGTCGCCATTGTAATACAAACAAAGCAACCAACTACAATTAACAATAACACACGACCATAAATGCAAAACATAATATAATAACATTCAATAAAACTCAAACGATCCCAAAAGCCTTGAGAATTCATTTGAGAACTCGAAAGATCGCTTTTCCATGGCCGTTTTTCATCTACCGAAGTGTGATAATGCGACGTAGATCAATAGACAAACTTAATCGATAACGAGCCGAGCGAGCAAGCTTCGCGGGGTTTCTCTTCTTAACTATGCACCCTAAGTCGTTGCACAGCATTTCCAATGTACTTGTGTGGTACTTACATTGTACTTTTATTGGGAATGCAAATAAGTCTCCGCCGTTTGACAAAAGATGGCCCCACCAAGAGGTTATGGTTGAAATTGTCAGATGTAAAACATGTATATCGTAAGGTTGGGCATCTGGCAAAACCATAACCTTGAAATATTAACGATTTTGTATCAGCATGACATAATTTTTTCCGTGCGAAAATGTCGAGTTTCGGACTGAATAAGCGTCTGATATCCTCGCGACAATGGGACTGTATACTGTAGCCTCGACGATTGCTGCCGTTTCTCATACATCTAGATGGTAAAGCTGACGCTACATTGGTTCTGGTTCCTACAGTATAGGCCAGGTACCGTACACTGAGAAGGAAAAGCAATTGAATCAAAAAAATATATTGGTTGATCCAAATAAATGTGCTGCTGCGGCGTGCCACCGATATATGAGATTGTTACAATACTATGAAATATTGGGAAATGTGATTGATTTGGATAACATATTATGGTATTTGAAAAAGCTCTTCTCTTCTCTAAATATTGTTTTCTATGTTCTCCAATATATTGTCCTTCAAATAAAATTATATTCTGTTGAAATCATTCTATATACAATCCGTAGATATATGGATGAAATATTTAAGCGGTAGGTACAACATTTTTTATTTCGTACAAAAATATAATCAATAGAATTAATTATTTCTTTACTGCATCGAAACAAATATGCCACGGGACGTAAATTTTTCAATTTGTTTTAAATCTTAAATAAAAAAGTGAGAATTAGAATGATCATCCACGATAATAGTGGAGAGAATATCAGATATCCAATGGAATATCCATGGCGAGAATACCAAATATTCAACTGATAAGAACAGATACTACACTTTGATCTTAGCCACAGGCCAAGAAGCGATACTCTTTAGAGTTTCTCCGGCGCTTAAGTAGATTTTCGGTTCGCGCTACGCTTACGAGCACGGTCTTACATATAGGTCTTGAAACTCTGGTGGTGGGGGTATGTCCTCGGATTGATGCATCGTCCGTTTCGCCTAGTGACCACGGGTGTCGCTGCGATAGAGTGATGCAGGCTGTGCGAGAGAGATGGAAATCGATTGTTGACGCATAAGAACCTAACCTAGCTGTACAATTGGCTGGTGTAGGCAAATTATGATATTCAATGTCAAAAATGCATGATGGACCTAAATACAATTAAAAGTAACTTTATCGTAAACCTGGAAAAAACCAAAATACTATAGTTATCCAAGTGGGTACAATGAATATGAATGTTTTTTATATAGGTGTCAATGTGAGCTCGTGTCGGTCGAGGCGTTCGGTGTAAGCTTCGTAACGCTACTTTCAGGGTTTCGATCCCTGTGCGCTCCGTTTTTTTTAAACATGTTTTAGCTTTTATAAAAAAAATAGACTTTACGCGTTGTTTCAATTGACCGGAAAATAAGTGGCAACTATTCCAGACCGAAGTGGAATCCAGACCGAAACACTTGCAGGATGTATTTCTTGAAAATAAAACAAATACTTAAGAAACAGTGCTTCTTTTGCAATTCTTTATTTCCTCTTCGAAAAATTGTAATGCATTTTCCAAGAAACATTTTCAATGATCTCTACTTTGCAGTTTCCGAAACGGTTTGCGTTGGTAAATAAAAAAAAACACCTTTTTTCCGACCTTTAAGCGAAGGACTCTCGAGTAGGATAAATGAAAATAATTCACTAACTTTGTTTTATGTTTTCCAGCCTGGAAAGTATTGATTGTAATGATCCCAATAATTTTTC
>OY723386.1:10977381-10987381 GCA_963210295.1 Ophion ellenae | reverse complement strand
AAGAAACTTCAAGTCTAGAAGAAGGGTATAAATCAATCTAACGCGACAAACCGCCGGGGTTCCGATCTACGCAGCTGCCCGGCGGTATGAGGAAGAGGTTGCGCTGCGTGTCAGGGCCTTTACACACGATTTATTTTCTACGCGCGTAGGAAATTCGCCGTGTGCACAGGTACTCAGGGCTACGACTCGAGAATGCGCGAGCGTCTATATCTGCCCTTAAAAAACATGAACCAGTAAAAAAAACGCCAAGTAATAAAAAATGCCCTCGAATAAATGATCAGTCGTTTCACTATCTACAAAATTCTAATTATCCTCGAAATACTTGTGATTTTTTTCAAACAATACTTTCACTTACATTATTATTTTTTCAATTCAAACGTAGAAAAGAAGTGAAATAACTTTTCATGCAAAAGCCAAGCAAATTTACTAGAAACGTACACAAAATTGTCAAACCCTAGAAATACTATTTTTCTCAACATTTTATTTTAAGAAACAATATTACTATTATAATAAACAGTTCGAATCAGGATTATATAAAAGTACAACTATAACATCCTAGCAAATGCCCGTTCTCTCATCTAGGTTTCTTATCTCGGTTATTCTCAATAGCCTGATTTGCCGTCATTAGCATATTAAATGTATGCATCTAAAAAGAAGACACGTAACAACATTAATCGGAACTTGCGTACGTTCCGCGAGCATAGTCAAACACAGTATATATCGCACAGCGATATATACACGATAGCAGCACCGCCACAGTAATTGTCTTTTCCTATCACATTGGCTTTTAACAAGAACACGATCTCAGGAAAATATTCCATGATGAGCCGCAGCTCAAAAATCAAACAGGAACTCACTCCAAAAACTTTACGCTAGCCATCCGCATGAAGACAAAGAGGAGTCGTCTGCATGATTCGACCCGGTAACCAGAGTGGAGTATGAAACCATTTAAGCCGTCTGAATTAAACGGTCGCCGCGCCAACGCGAACGATTTAGCGCGAATTTCGGCTACACATTTTATGCGCGTTCCGTTAACAAAATGGAATTGCCCCTTTCATCAGCGCCATTGTTTCTAAGAAGGGAAACCAAAGATTGTCTCCCACTTACTCAAAAAATTCGCATGTGAACCAAGAAGTGTCAGTGTACAAAAGGTTGAACCAGTCTCCCGTCAACTACCATCGAATCAAGGTCTTCTATCGAGTCTCAATCCCAGTCTTCCGACAATCTTCATCGAATTCAGAGCTCAGTCTTCCGTCAACCAACATCGAATCAATTTCTTCTATCGAGTCTTAATCCAGAAGCTTAACGAATATCTCCAATTAACCTTCATACGAACAGTCTTCGTTTTTCGAGTATAGAATGGTAGAGTTTAAGTTCGAGTAAAATTGTAGAGTTTGAGTGGGTTACAATGAAAATACAATGAGTCAAAATATTCTATACAAATTTACTTGTTTTGGCAGAACGCTACTTTCAAGCGGTCAACCGCACCCTTAAGAACTTTTTTCTTTTTTTAACTTGTGAACGGCTCAGAAAAAAATGAAGTTCAAGACGAAAAGATGTTGTATTGTTCGACTACTAGACGTTCATAATCATAACCATGAATATAACTACAAATGGCGAATTGATTATTGCAATAATTCGTGAATAACTGGTGAAAATTACTCTTCAAATTCCCGCTAATATGGACACAGAAATGGGTAAGGCTTTCGCAATCACGGACTACGGTCGTGTTGCGGGTAGCAACTGGATAGCAATTGTATATTTACGAAGAAATTCTCCCTAAACACGCGCTGCCTTCGAAGATTACAATATCTATTTGCACGGAGTCTGGTTTTGGTGGAAAGATTATAAAATACGGTGGTGACACCGGAATGAAAATCACGATTGGTCTTTATTGGGTCAGATCTTATAATAATGCTCTTGGCAGTGACGCCGTGTCCCGTACAACTATAACTTTTTGTATTATTGCCCGGTGCAACAATGCGAGCCGTTGCGAGCCTGTAGCGAAGATGGCTGCCACGTACGCGCCGAAAACTGTACGATACTACGCGCCTAAGCCTCCTTGCCAGCTCCTGCCAATGAAAGTTTGACCCGTGCTCCTAGTACCAATTTCCCGATGCAGTAATATATTTCCCGATCCCGATACTTGCTCTCGTGGCCACTTTTTTCTACAGAACCGCGATGCGCCGAGTGTTGGCGAAAAGGCACCCGAGTGCTCAACGATCCGAGCGAGAGTGCCGAAACCAACCGATCGAGAAGAAGACGGAAGCGCCCATCGAGAGCGATATAGAGAACCGCGCACGCGCCAGCCGCGAAGCCTAGCGCTCGCAAGCAGGCAGGTGGCGACGCCAGCCCCGCACGTGACGTTACGTTTTCAAGTCGACCAGCCTGAAGGGCCGGCCGCCGCTAGATGGCACCACTTTCGGTGCGCGCGAAATCACATGCTAAAAACCGCCGATCAGTGCTGCTCAAGACGGGGTGGCTAATTCCGGAACACAATATAATCGGAAAAATGTTCTGGCGCTTACTTATTCAATAAACTTTTCAACTGTATATTTTTTATGTATTACACTTATTACAATAATGATAGTCATGATAAAAGTGTTTTAAGCAAAGATATTTCTTACACCACGAACAAGTGATAATAGCTGCTTCGCCGCATATGTCGCATTTCAGTGCATTTTATGAAAAGAAACATTCTACCGGATTTTCGAATTTTGGTGGTTTTTTTCCTTCGTAACCGTTTTCGTACCACGCACATTTAAAAAGGTTTGTAAACCGTTGAGAAGAAAACTGATCGTGTATAAGAGATTGTTACTTAACAATATTATCTCTCATGTGCAGATTGACGTCGTAATTGTATAAAATTACTATGGCAGAAAAGTGTTTAACGAAGTTTTTCCATCCGCGGAAGCCATAAACATCAAGGTGCTGTATCAGTCCCGTTGTATCTGCAACAATTGTTAATTGTAATATGAACTTATTGTCTACAGAACTAATGAAACTGGTACAATAAATTTACCTGCTCGAATAGTTAGAACTTTGATATATTTGCCTAGCATATCGATTTCTTTAAATGCACTTGGACATTAACCGCTCCAAGAATCCAGAAGTATTGTCGATTTTGGACCGTAATGGGAATCTATACTTCTTGAAACCAACGCTTGAAATGTTTAGTGGTCAATTTTCCAGATTTCGAAGCCAATAGATAGATATTTTCGGCTCTGAACATTGTTTGTTCCACTCGAGGTCTAAATTTTCCAGTAGGTTCGTTGAAAACAACCAACATAGGTGACAAAAGCTTGCCACTCGCAGAAATCAAAGGCTGTATAGTATAACTGTGTGTTGTCGATGTTTTCGATTGCACTACTATCTCTACGGATTTCTGCCCTCCTTTTTGCCAATGAGCGGCCTATATGTAGCTCGAAATTGAATCCTCAGCTCAATTGAATGTAGCTCGAATTTTCAGCCCCAACCTTGGCTTTGTAAGCCAAGGTTGGGGCTGAAAACACATTTACGTGTGATCTAAGTAGATTCAATTTCGAGCTACATATAGGCCACTCATTGGAAAAAGGAGGGCAGAAATTCGACTTATGAACATTCGACGACAGAGGCCATTATCACTTGTGCGTAGTGTAAGAAATCTCTTTGTTTGGAACCCTTTTATCATGACTATCATTATTGTAATAAGTATAATCAATAAAAAAATATACAGTTGAAACGTTTTTGAAAATAAGTAAGTGCTGGAACATTTTTCCGATTTTATTGTAATCTTCAAAGGCAGTACTTATCGGGGAAGAACTTCTTCGTAAATATACAATTGTAATCCAGTTGCTTCCCGACGCACAAAGTTTGTCCGTGATTGTGAAAGCCTCTCTTATTTCTGTGTCCATATTAGCGGGAATTGAAGAGTGATTTTCACCAGTTATTCACGAATTATTGCAATAAACAATATTTATTTTAATGGGCGGGAGCGGGTGGAGCGAGCGTGATTTATACAAATAAGCAATCACGTTATGGAACGAGCTTATAGTGACGAGAATTAAACCCGAAATCGTGAAAGGCTAGCTGATTATACGATGCTCTTGGCTAAAATATCGAAGGGCAGTTTGAACCCCTCAATTGTGAGATGTCGGATAAACAAGAAGCACGTATCTGCTACTTTTTCATGTATGCAAATTTACATCCCAATCGGTTAAAAATTCTTGAAGTTACGCATGAAAAATTGCATTTTTGCAATAAACAATATGCAATTTGTTGTTATCTGCACCGTTCTCAACTCCAATATATAGTAATCGGAAAATAAAATCTTGTTGCAATCGGGTTACGCCGATATAAAAAAATACCTGTTGCCTATTTCGACCCAGTCTACAACCATGCAAAATTCCATCGTAATCGACGCGTGACACCTCGCAACCTTCCCTTGTTAAACTCGTCGCTCCTTGCGCTGTCAACCGAATTCTTAATCAACCCTCAAGAGGGCGTATGTGCTATGTATATGACATGACGTATTGACTTTATTTGATTCAATTGAACCGCGGATGTGGACCCACTTTTTTGGAGAAAAAAGCCGCTCGGTAATTATGAGATCTCGGGATTGAGTGGACGAATCGAAAAATAACCTGAACCAACGCCAGGGAAAAATCACATTCCACTTGTCAAATGGAATCAGATTTCCGATTCGGCGACGCGTTCTCGCGTGGCGCCGATTCAAAGTTAAAAAATGGCAAATAAATTCCTCTCTTATTGTGTCACATCCAGAAGGGATGAGAGCATAATATTTCGTTTCCCTTTTTGTTGCCTACGCCTAGCGCAATAGCACGGGATGAGGGTAAAAAGGGAGATGCGTGAAAGGAAAAAATTAGGCTTTTAGTGCCCCCATAGTTAGAAGTTGCGCGAGTGACTTCGACCGGTACATCTACACTTTACAGACTTTCATCTATTACTGAGTGCCATCCAGTTAGGCGATCGAAGATATGAGGAAAATACAGTTTAGCGGATTGAGTGAGTGATAAAAAAAATGGTACAGTTATATTACGTTTGTCGAATGGTGGTCGTTCGAACTGCGACGAAAGGCCTTCGCTCTAGGCCTAATACGCTGGTGGTACAATAGTAGTCGATGGGACGCACACACGCTGTGTTTACAATGTTTTCTCGGATGTCTCGGTGGGTTGATTCGCGAGAGTGAAAGCACGGAATTGGTTTACAATTGGACTGTGTTACTTCGGTGTAAACAGAAATAGTGACTTATTATAAAGAAAACGAACTTAGGTTATTAGACCCGGAACAGTAGGTATGAGTCGGGATACGAAATTGGAGTCGATTAGAAGTCTTTCTCGTTCGAATGTTTTTGCGGGACTCTATATTAGACTCAGCGATAGACTGCTGGAGTAAGATTAGATTTTGGGTTCGGACTGATGTTGGATTACGACTAACGTTGCATTCATCCTCTGGGCATTCCTGCTCCAGAATCCGTTTTCGGTAGAGTAGGAAAAGAAAGGGATTTTGGTTTTTTATATTCTTTTACCCAATCAGGGCGAGGGACATAGAAGTCTTTTTTCTGCGAGTTTTTCGTGGGAAAGCACGCAGAGTTGGATTAGCTTATGTGAGGTCTGGGGCCTCGGTGCCGAGTCACCTCGCGATAACGTAGCGACTAGCCGCGTCGCGTTCTCGAATTTATAGCTGGGCCGAGTGGAGTTTTCCGGAGCGCCTGGTCTATCCTTGGTTCCCGTACGGGTTAAAATCGAAACAACGTTAGGGTCTGTTGGCGGGTAATCTTCGAGTCATCTGGATCGCAGTTACGTATATTTTTTGTTTTACGACTTTTCGGAGAAATCGGCGCTGGAACCATGTATTCGTCAGAGTCGCGTGGATAAGATTCCGCTATAGGGAAAGTTCAGCGACTACGTCGCAGGATATGACAATTGTTAATGGATAAAGAGTGCGTGGCGTGTTCGCGAGCGGGGTCGATCGGTGGGGTACTCGTCAGTGTACCCACAGGGTATTTTTATTTTTTTATGACTAGGTATCACGACGCTTTTGCGTCTCTTAATAGCTCATATCGAGGGTTTTTCGAAATCCTACAGTTAAGTATTTTATTATTGAATACTTTTTTAGTTATGACACTTGAAAGTTACGATACCGCCGAGATCGTAACTAAAAAAATTATCGATATAGAAGTATTTATCCACTGTATTTTGAAAAGCTCTCGAGGTACGCTATAACAATATACATGTAATGACATTCAATTTTGCGTGATGTACCTGGTACCTGATACGCCGATCACGCAACGAGCATATGCAAGCCTACTAGTTCAGATACGGAGGCAAGTCCTTGTGCAACTACTGCTCAAGCCGAGTGACTTTCCAACACTCTAGCAACTCTGCAGGTTGCCACCCGAGCTAATAACAACCCAGCTCACCCGTCGGGCGCCCGTAGGAACCCTGACCAGCATGCAGCCAACTACTACCACCGCGAAGCGAACCTCCACCGGCTAGTCACCGCCCCGTAGGACGGCGGGAAAACTAGCTGCCGCGGTACCAATCTGGATCATCGGTCAGACCCTCGTGACTACGAAAAACTTGTACCACTTCCAATTGACGAGCCATGCCCTCATCGACATTGGTCCATCAGCGCTTCGGCCTAGCGGTGTCGCTACTCACCGGGGGACCCGGGCTCACCCCCTTAAGGGAATTGGCCTACACGGGTGTCCCTCCCTGTCGTATATAACAATATACAATAAAAAATTAGGGTTCTAGTGAAAAGTTTCGACGTTGACATTCACAAAACTTTGGCGGGTATACCAAAGGTCAAATTCAAAACAACTGTCATTTAGAACACTTTATATTATAATCCATACTTTCTGAGATGTAAGCTTCTGACACTTTATATAAGACGCCCTGTACAAATTCTGTGTATCGTGCTTCACCCAGTTTTGTACTATATGTTAACGTACAAATACGTACGGCCTTGAGTCGTCTGTAAGATACGGCCAGTGTATAACGTCTGCATACTTAATAGACACACACACGCACATACAGAGTGATGCAATAAAAAACATTATTTTTCTTCGTACATGGTTAAAAAATCGGATGCGAGGTGAGCCCTACAGTTCAATTCTCCTTGTACCTTGAAAAATAGCAATCAAACTAAAATAAAAATATCATAGCTATCTGTGGACTCTAAGCTTTATGCCCGAGCCTCGCAGCATGGGCATCTGTTCCCTCTTAATTCGAGAAGTATGTTCGAGGATATGTTCGAACGCACCACGACGTAACGGACCTGGAGTAGCCGAGGTCGTACTGACAGTACCACGCAACGCACGGCGCAGGAATATGGCGAGGTCGCGCTTCGCTTCAGGTTCTCGGTGGATTGGCCTGCAGGCGAGGTCTGAGGCCCTGGTGGGGAGGTGGTGGAGGATACCCGTCGCTGCCGCCGTTGATGCATCCTTGCAGTGGTCACCGACCCTCTCCTCGCCAAACCCTTCCTCCAAATCCCTAGTGTGTGATTTTATTCGCAAGAGTTTGTGTGGGGGTGCATGTGTGTGCCTCGCAAGTATATAAAAAAAGAATGGAAAAAAAAGATAAATCGATAATCAAATTCGCCTTCCTAATACAATGGGTCCGCTTTCGGGGTGAGTTTCGAGCGGGAGGGACGCAATCATGGGTTTTCCGGGGAGCCCGGAAAATTTCCACGTGACAACTTATTATGAAGGAACGCTATGTGGAAAAGGTGCGGAACCTAGGGGTTGCGAACCAATCCCTAGAGAGACGGCTGGGCCAGGCGTTAAGGTAAAACGAGCGCGCGCTCTTGATTTCTATAGATTTTGTTAAAATTTCAACCAGATATTGTTCATATCATTACGCATGTTAGAGCGAAATTTCAGACCAGCCGACTATTGAGATTCAGAGATAATGGGTTTTCAAATTGCAATTCTTAACACGGCAGTGTCTGCATTTGAAATTTAGACAGAATAATTTTCCGTGAAAAATATTTGTCTCATATAATAAGAAGACATATAGCAACACCGCATCGTTCCACGTATCCAATGACGTACGTATGCGCGGCAAATTTAAGACGGAATGACACCTCATCGCTGTCGGTATGATAGAACAATTATATATACTCAAAAATCTTTGAAACGGCTTTTCAGATCCCGCCGAAACTTTCGACGACGTCAAATAGTTAGACGAACAGCTGTCTGCTCCTCAAATTTTCTGAATTTGAGAAAAAAAAGTAGATTTGTTTATCATAAGCCAACCAACGTTTTTTTTCTCAAATTCAGAAAGTTTGAGGGCCAGACCGCTGTTCGTCTATCTATTTGACGTCATTTGGCAAAGTTTCGACGGGATCTGAAGAGCCGTTTCAGAGATTTTTGGGTATCTATAATTATTCTACCATTCCGACCAGGATGAGGTGTCATTCCGTAGTAGATTCTAAAGTAGATTTGTTTATCATAAGCCAACCAACGATTTTTTTTCTCAAATTCAGAAAGTTTGAGGGGCAGACAGCTGTTCGTCTATCTATTTGACGTCGTTTGGCAAAGTTTCGACGGGATCTGAAGAGCCGTTTCAGAGATTTTTGGGTATCTATAATTGTTCTACCATACCGACCAGGATGAGGTGTCATTCCGTCTTAAAATAATACTGCAACACAACTTTTTTTTGGAAGTAATTGTTAACGGAACAAAGTTTTTAATTAGTTTTGAATTAACCAACACTTTTATTTGTTAATGAAGATAGCATAAACAATGTAAAATATTAATATTTATAATGCAAATCTTTTTTTATTGTAAAAGTTTTTAAGTGTAGAAATACGATCATTTTTTTCCCGAAATATTGACCAATACTGTTCTCCGGTGTGCCATATACTTCTTATTGTAGGGGACAAATATTTTTTAAGGAAATATATTCTGGCTTTACTGAACGTTTTTAGCAAAACTGAATAGTAAAGGCAATCCAAACTTTTTTCACTCTTTTCCTTACTAGTTTGCTATCTAAACATATTTATTTTTCAAAATTTATAAACACAATAAAATAGCACGACGCATTATGTGACCCGATTTTCGGTCAATGCAGACCCTGCAGTGTTAAAGTTGAAATTTAAAAACCCATTATCTCCCAATCTAAATAGTCGACTGTTATGAAATTTCACTCAAACATGCATAATGATATGAACAATGTCTGGTTAAGATTTGGACAAAATCTGTAGAAATCAAGCGCGCGCACGCGTTCTACCTTCAACAACGCCCCCTTCGGCTCTGACCTACGCCGCTGGTATGAACCACCGGTGCCTGTCCCCGACGAAGCGCCATGAGCTGTTCAGGTGGAGCTGTTTGGGGAAAACTGTATAGTGCAGAGGGTCATTTTGATGAAAGCCCTCCAGGCTCGGATGGGATTAACATATTCTTCTGTTACTCTCATCGTAGATTAACATCTACGAGGAAGAAAATGCGTTAGACACCATAGGAGAGACACACGTTTTCCCCGTGTGTCGGACTCTACTGATGGCCTACCGACTAAAAACCTCTTCCGTCCTGTCTCCGCGGGGTGGCAACAAATAAGTATAACCTCACCCCCCCCCCCCCCCCCCCCCACCGCTCGGACCCGTCCAGCGTCCGTATCGTGTAATTGGACTGTCCAGGCGGCTCCTGTCATTTACCGGTCCAAGCTTCTCGTGTTATTTACTCGCCATTTTTCCTCAATCCTCCTCCAGGCATCTATTCCCTTTCTAGAAGGAATTCATTTGCATCCATATCCATCTGGCCCGCATCTTTTCGTCATTGATCGATGAGACGGTGCCAAATCTCTGCGTGGCTGACAGAGGGTAGGACGATGTTATTCCCCAAAAAAGGAAATCTGTCACGTCCGGAGAACTGCCGCCCGATAATGTGTCTGAATGCGCTCTGCAAGATCTTCACAAATATAATTCATGAGCATTTTCTGCGCGCGATCGAGCCTGCATGGCAAAAGATACACGGACAAAGGGGATCCAAGAGGGG
>OY723386.1:10932381-10972381 GCA_963210295.1 Ophion ellenae | reverse complement strand
AAAATCCAATGTAATGGGTAATGGAATTTTTTTACATTACAAAATGTAAAGTAATGGGTAATGGAAATTTTTTACATTACAAAATCAAATGTAATGTGTAACGGAAATTTTTTACATTACAAAATATAATGTAATGGTTAATGGAATTTTTTTAGATTACTTAATGAAATGTAATGGTAGTGAAATATTTTTTCATTACTTTTTAAAAAAGTAATGAATAATGCATTACTGTTTCATTACAAATTTCGCAACCCTGCTATAGACTACCATGATACTGTCAGTCACAAACTGATCATCCAACACTCGAACACCTTTCGGTGATCCCTTACATAGTGGGATGCATTAAGCAGCTCATGCCGCTCTGGAAGACATGCTTCACAGTCAAAAATAGTGAAGGCAACGTGTCGACTAAAGTGGTGGGGTATAGGAGAGGGATTATCAATCGCCTTACGAGCTGCATGCAGATACGAAGCAGGGGCCCCCGGAGGCAGTGGGCGAGAGGTCACCTATCTATTTCATATGGATGACTTTACGGTGTCGGGAGCCTAAGCTCCTCTTGAACATCGTAGCAACATTCAAACATATGGACGCCGGAGGGTCTTACCTCGACCTTGGCATCGATCAGCGCTCTTTACAAGACGCTGAGGGTGCCAAATACGTGCTCAGACGGATCTGGAAATCAGACCTGTGTAGTAAAAACAAGATCGCTGCCTCCAATTTTCTCGCTGTTCCGGTCCTGCTCTACTCATTTGGTTGTCAAATGGCGTAGTGACGAGCTTAAACAGCTGAACATCGGCACACGCAAGATAATGGACATTCAGCAGAATCTGCACCTCCGACCTTCCATCTAACGCCTGTATATGCTACATCAGAGTGGTGGGCGTGGGCTCTTAGGATTAAAATGTCTTTATGACCGCATTGTCCTCGAAATAGCAAACGATGTAGTAACGAGCTAGGACCCGCTCCTGGAGATCGTGCACCAGCATGAGCTTCATAGGGTGGGGCCATTTCTTTACAAGGCACCAGATCGTGCGGCAGGGACCCACGGCTTGGAGTTCCACCGAAGCCGGAGTGACACCTTGCAAACAGACTCCGTCGCTCGGTTGTCCAAGTCCCGACGTCAGCGGGCAATCAGGGCTGCAGTGCGGACTGTCCTGATTTGGCAGCTCGTGGGCAGATCCATGCAAGATGAGTTTTTCCAGCCCATCAAGGGGCAAGGCCTGTCCGCTCAGCTGGCCTTTCTCTTCTTGCGGTCAGCTGGACAGATGTCCGAAACCGAAGGGTTTATCTGCGCCTGCCAAGACAAAGTTATCAACACCCTGGTCTATCGCAGTCGCGTTATAGGTCAGCCTCTGTCAACCATTTTGTGTCGTGCATGCAATGAGTCGCCGGACACACCAATGCATCTACTGTCGGCCTGCCCGGTATCTACAGTCTTCGGCTATATCCATCGCCATAACGCAGCCCTGAGGGTGTATTACCATCTACAGCACTCTTATGGGATAGACCGAGAGCCCGTGCCGCCTTATTTGCCAACGGATATTGAGCCCGTTGTCGTGGACAAGAGGTGTAACATTGGAACTTCTCGTTCGCGACCATCCGGCCGCTTCCAGCGACTAAGCCTGATGTTGTCCGCTACGATTTCGATGACAAGACGATATAGGTCATTGAGTACTCTGCCCCGGCCGAGGTAAACGTATCGCGGAAGAAAGAAGCGCAACGGCTGGAGTATCAACCTCTCCTGGCCGAGCTACGTCGTCTGCACCGGGGATTTAGGGTGACTTTCGTTGTCCTCACCATTGGCGCGGTTAGGGGGGATCAAGGAGTCTTTGGTCCCTCCGTTTACTCAGGCAACACGATCGTGAACTGCGGTAGCCGCTCACCCTCTGGTTTGAAGGAGCGGCTATCGCAGAGCAATATTTGATTTTTTTCTCGCATCTTTTTGACTGGACGGCTGCCGAGGTGGTGTTGGAGCCCTCGAGTGCCGCCCTGCAATATTGTTCCGGTCTAGATGAAAACCAGGCTTAACTCCCGGAGGTCGGTGAATGTTTCCCAGTGCAAACTGAGGAAGTGCGTTGCCCAGAGCAATACAATATATTATCATAATGCATAAAAACAATAAAGAAATAAAATATTTGTTTCAAACTGTTGCACTCCAACGATACAAACTTCAACGTAATCTTTTTCTGTTAATTTCATTATGAATATCCATCGAACTATTTATTTATGAAACGTTTTTTTTTCTTCAATATACAGAAAACATGTTTTTCTAATAATAACCATGTTTTTTAATGCTATTTTATAATGGCAAAGTTATAGTCAAATTCATAAATAGTTTGAATTGACAAAAGGTTATGTGTGATCATAAGAGCATTTAGGAAAAAAACACTTATAAAGAAACGTTTATAATAACAAAAATATCGAGACCAGCGATTAGTAGGGAGATGTACAACGCTCCCCTTTTCGGCGTGCCTCGGAAAAGGCGCTAAATCGCGGCGGCGAGTTCGGGAATATGATTTTGTCTGCATCACCTCTGTCGAGGTTGCAGATTCCCTTGTAGCCGCGCGAGCCGTGAGCACCGCTCAAGTCGATATCACAGGCAGCGTGCACACGAATGGGTAGCTCGGTGGGGGCAAAGTCTCTGCCCCTCGCTCACTCGACAGGCAAACGGAGCGATGTTTTCCGTCCGTTCGAGCTCGACATATGTGTGGCCGTACTGCGGATTGGAATATGCATTAAATGAATTGCAAAGAGAAAAACATGTATCGAGAAAATTGTTTTCTCTCGGTTGGCCGTTTATGCCGAGAATGCGGGTTAAAAAAATTAACGACGAACCGCGTTGAAAAATAAAACGCCGAAACGACCGTGGAAGGTTCAAAAAGAAATCTTGAGCCTTTGCCGCGGTCGTTACGGCGTTTTTTTTCAACAGTAAACATTATGAATAAGCGTGTATCATAAATGTTTTTCTATCGTCAATGAGCGTCGTGGCTGAGTTGGCAGCGTGACGAATTGATGATACTTGCGGTCCGGGTACGATCCCTGGTTAATCGACTTTTGTTAAACTTTTTTTTTCTTCATTTTATATTCAAACAATTTCGAATTTACTCTCGCTTTAGCTATTCTCGCATGTCCAGGCACTATTTATGATATTTAATTCATATAAGTTTAATTTACAAAATGACATTGGCTACCGGGGATCGAACCCGCGTCGTCTGCACTCAGAGCCCGCAGGCTGATATATCAACCGCGAGGCTCTTGTGACTGCAAACCTACCTTACGTATACACACTTATCCAAGCTTAAAAAAAATCCCTGCATACCAATTGCATATTGTTTATATGACCCCAAAGTATTATTGAAGACAAATGAAAACGATTTTTCCATATTCCTAGAGTGGTGTTATCCCTTAGAGAACAGAAATTGATTTTTTGATTGTTGTAAATGTATATCCCCTCTCAAAGACTTTAAGGCGTCTGGCCACCTTGGCCGATCGAAAAATGGGTATATTAAAAAAATAATAAACTCGAAAGTATGCAACAGAATATTTTTATTTTTTTACACAACGTCAGAAAGGGCTTTAAGAATAACGTCAATAAATTGCCATTCAAAATATTAAAAAATGGCGCCGTTATGCACATTGCCGCGGAGGGCCTCCGCACGATACGCGCGGTCGTTGTCCCAGCTATTAGCCGGTAATGTCACATCCGCAAAAAAAAATCAGCTCATTCGTGAGTAGTGTCGCTACAATGTAGCGTAGCGGTTTTTTTCTCGACCAGTAAAAAAATTATGGTGAGCCGAAGAAAAAAATTTGTATTTTTCACCGACATTATGGCTCACCGTAATTTTTTAATGGTCGAAAAAGAAACCGCTACGGTACATTGTAGCGACACTACTCACGAATGAGCTGATTGTTTTTTTTTCAGATGTGACATGACCGCGTAACAGCTGGGAAAACGACCGCGCGTATCGTGCGCAGGGCATCCGCGGCAATGTGCATAACGGCGCCATTTTTTAATGTTTTGAACGGAAATTTATTAACGTTATTCTTAAAGCCCTTTCTGACGTTATGTAAAAAAATATAAATATTCCGGCCCATACTTTGGAGTTCATTATTATTTTTTTAATATGCCCATTATTCGATCGGCCAAGGTGGCCAGACGCCTTTAAAGAATCTCGTACATGTTAGCGAAAACGGGCAGAAAATTATGAAGCAACTTGTCCACTTCTTTGATGTTCGCTATTTCGGTGTTCGCCATTTTGGACCATCGTTCGTTTGCCTATCTGAGATCTATACTTTCGAAGTTTGTATCCTCGATATATATGTCTTGGTATTACCAATATTGGATACTCACGTCTTCCCATTTCGGAGATATGGATGTTCTAGATTGTTTGAATCTGTATTTGTATGACGCAAACTGCAGACAATCTGAATACACGTTCTCGAATAAATAATCCTTTGGTGTAATAGTTATTCAATTTCGTCATCGGCCGAAGGATAAAATTTTGAATAATTTACAGTTCGTTTCTTTGAGTTTATAATTCTGTCATTTCGAAATCTTTGTCGTTTTATATTTGGCCTTTCAAAGTTTTGACCCCCATCCCAATGTGAAATGTGTTGAAGAAAATGCCGAAACACACTTATCCAATGTGAAATGTGTTTTGAAAAAAATGCCGATCGAGAAAGACTCAAAGTTCTCTTCGAGCCTTTCTCGATCGTTTCGGAACTTTTCTTCAACAATTTTTTTAATTAATTTTCTAAGGGGAAAAGTAAACACTCATTTCCGTATTAGGGGAAACATTAATTTTTTTGTCATATTTTCCAATACTGTTTGCACCAAAATTTGGAACGCCTGCTCGTTTTGAGCAACTTCAACATGCGTCCGGTGGGGCGAACGACTGCGTGTTCGGTCGCGTCGACGATACCCGCGGCGTCCTTGCTGCGGCCGCTCCCCGCGCTCGTGCCCCTGTTCTGTCGATGGCCTGCCCTTCTCGCGCCCTTGGGCTGCCTCGGGTGGCTCTTGCCGCTGCGGGTGCTGCTGACGACCACTTTTCTTTTTGTAGCGGCGCCAAAATTCCTTTTCTGTAACTGTAAAAAATGAATAATAAAATGTCCAAATAAAATACATACTCACACAAATTAAGAGATATTTTTAAAAATCCGAATTTCTGGCTCATTTTCAACAAGGGATAACTCGGAGAAAAATGGTCATACAGAAAATAAAAAAAATAAATTATAGCTTCAAGTATCAAGTTTTCAGATCTGGACTGTAACATTTTTCAGCGTGGGTGGTTTTCTTGTAATCATCAGAATACCAACGAAATTGTTGTTTCCAAATTTTTGCTCGTCTTTAAAATGGTCTGTCGACTTCAAATATTTTTTCGATCGACGATTACTCCGCGCCAAATCATCGTACGGAGCTTGTTAAAAGGTCAAAGCAAAGCTGATTAAATTGTCGACTTTTATAGTCGTATGATAAAAAAAATTCTTTGAAGTCGACTGACCATTTTAAAGACGAGCAAAAATTTGGAAAAAAAATTTCGTTGGTTGTCGGATGATTACAAGAAAACCGCCCACGCTAACAAATTTTACAATCCAAATCTGAAAACTAGATACTTGAAGCTATAGTTTCGTTTTTTTTATTTTCTGTACGACCATTTTTCTCCGAGTTATCCCTTGTTGAAAATCAGCAAAAAATTTGGAATTTTTTTAATATCCCTTAATTTGTGTGAGTAGTGTATTTTATTTGTACATTTTATTATTCATTTTTTACAGTTGCAAAGAAGAAATTTTGGCGCCGCAACAAAAAGAAAAGTGGTCATCAGCAGCAGCCGCAGCGGCAAGAGGTACTCGAGGGAGCCCAAGGGCGCGAGAAGGGCAGGCCATCGAAAGAACAGGGGCGGGAGCGAGGGGAGCGGCCGCAGCAAGGACGCCGCGGGTATCGTCGACGCGACCGAACCCGCAGTCGTTCGCCCCTCCGGACGCATGTTGAAGTTGCTCAAACCGAACGGGCGTTCCAAATTTTGGTGCAAACAGTATTGAAAAATATGACAAAAAAATTAATGTTTCCCCCAATACGTAAATGAGTTTTTACTTTTCCCCTTAGAAAATTAATTTAAAAAATTGTTCAAGAAAAGTGCCGAAACGATCGGGAAAGGCTCGAAGAGAACTTTGAGTCTTTCTTGATCGGCATTTTTTTCAAAACACATTTCACATTGGATAAGTGTGTTTCGGCATTTTTTACAACACATTTCACATTGGGATGGAGGCCAAAACTTTGAAAGGCCAAATATAGAACGACAAAGATTTCGAAATGACAGAATTATAAACTCGATGTAACTAACTGTAAATTATTCAAAATGTTATCCTTCGACCGATGACGAAATTGAATAACTATTACACCAAATGATCATTTATTCGAGAACGTGTATTCAGATTGTCTGCAGTTTGAGTCATACAAATACAGATTCAAACAATTGTTACGTCCCAGCCTTCACCTTTTTTTTCTCTCTCTTTTTGAAACCACGATGGTAAATACGCCCCGATAGCAGCACCCTCACTCATCGACTAAAAACCTATATTTCTTTAACGCTAAGCGAGCGGTAGCCGAAACGTACCACAAGACCAAAAGCGAAACCGTCGCACGTAGGTCTCTATGCATAAACATAGCCAACGACAGACAAATTTACGAGAGGAGCGTACTCGCAGCATCGGAAGAGAAACCCTACGCCTAGAGCACTCGAACAAAATGCAGGGACCGAACTACGCCACAATCCTACCTTGTCCTAAGACCCAAACAATCCCACGAGGAAAACTCGCTTGCCTCAGAACACGTCACCCGGTCATATCGCAAGACCCACGAAACTTCGGTCGCTGAACCCGATCCTCGGACAAAGCACAATGGCCGCATTCACCATAGCGATGACCTAATAAGTAGATGAACAAAACTATTCCCACGCATGACGCCGACCTACCACGTAAGTCAGCGTACATTCTCACTATCGATTAACCAATCACTAAGAAGCTCTGATCCGAAAATGCATTCCCCCAAAAAAGCTCCTTCCCCTACAACCAGACTTTCCTAATTTTCATATCACGAAGGAGCAGACACTCGGTATTCGAACTCCGAACTGAACAGTCGACTTACAAGGCTAAACCCTTTCGCTCTGCGTTTCCGTGTAATCATTGTACGAGTAACTATCTTTGTACCGAATTTATAAGTTTGTAAGAGTTAAACGTAATAAACGTGAACTACGTGAATTAAGACAAAATCTACGCGTCTGAACATTTATTTGATCAACGATCAATCCACCGGGCGGATCCAACTCTCTTACCAGAATCACGCACCTCAAATTCGTCTCAATCCAAATTGTTATTAAACTGTGTTCGGAACTTACGCGGAAGCCAAACAAAGACTCACTGCGCAATCTAATTCAATTCGAACTTTCGCGCTCTAAATCGGCAACCTCGCGAGTCCCACCTAAATCTCCCTCCGGGACGTAACAGTTTAGTATACAATAAAACTGGTGGCAGCGGAAAAAAGAAGAAAAAAAACTTTTAATTAATAACCCATCGGTTAATAAAACTGGTGGCAGCGGAAAAAAAGAAAAAAAACTTCAAATAAATTACCCATCAGCAATAAAACTGGTGGCAGCGGAAAAACAAAGAGACAATTCATCGGCTATAATACTGGTGACAATCAATCCGGTGTCGGTGAAAAACGGATCACGAACGCGGAATAAACTATTGTGTAAAAATAAAAATAAAATAAAAAGACTCTCTTCCGTGTGAAACGAACAAGTGCTCCACACCAACGTCGCACCGAGATCAACACAAGGGACGCAGAGCCATAAATTAACGAAGGACGCAAGGCCGAAGAGCAGACCCGAGCCAGCGACGCACACCTGGACTGCAGGTCAAAACACCAGCCGCACCTCACGATAAGTCAAGTAGCCTAACGCCACTTGGCTGCAACCAAACATCATTGGCACGAGCGAGCTACAAGATCATCACTGAGTAAGTCATAAACTCATAATGTGTACACCAATCCAATTAGAGACTTCGAAAGCCCATCACCCAGCTCAACAGAGTCAAATCTACACATCACAGACAACGATTCCACCACCAAATGCGCATAACTATTATCAAGCGTCTTTTGAAAATAATATATATCCACTACACGCTAATTATCGAGATTTCACAAGATATTTACCCGAGTCCGATGGGACGCCTAAAACATGTTCGTTAAACAATTTTTTGAGCTATTGCGATAACGCGAAAGAATTCAACCCAGCTGTAGGCGAACGATAAATAGTCACACTCTTAAAGAGCAAATGCAAAGGAATCGCTTGCGATAGTCTCGAAAGCTTTACAATAACAACAATCGATGAGTTCACAGACATCCTAAAACGAAAATTCATCCCTTCCAAACCCCCTCTCACCTGGATCACGGAAATGAGCACATTTTCCCAAAAAGATAAAGAAACGGTACTCAGCTTCTACAGTAGACTAAACACTCACTTGAAAAAAACAAACCAAGCCATCGAGAATTCGAACTTACGTTCCATCGAAGGAGCGAAAATTTTCGCGGAAGACATAGCGACTGATCAATTTCGAAGAGGCCTTAACGCCGCCTATCGCGCCCATATAGCATGCAAACGGTACCCAAATCTCGAAAGCATTTTCAAACAAGCAACGGATATCGAAAAAATATTAGGACCAATCGACCCAGAAAATACACAATCGACTTGCCTACCAATTCAACCTTTCAACAAATTAAATAGTCAAAACGAAAACAAACCCGGAAGGTCAACCTTTCGTGCAAACCCGAGCAAATTCTGCAATTATTGCAAAAAGACAAACCACACAACAAATGATTGTTACCTTCTGGCAAAAGACAACTCACCAAAAGATGCTACAAACAGAAGTAACATATCATGCAACTATTGTAAAAAACCGGGCCACTTCATAAATCAATGCCGTAAACGAGCATATAATAATGGGAGAAAAGACGAGGCTCAAGCTGGAAAACAGCCGGGAAACGAGTCAACGACCCCTCGACCAGGCGTCTCGACGGGCCCAAACACCCAAGGACGCCAGACACAGTAAAATCGGAAACGAAACAAAAAATCCTCCGAGCCTCTTGTAACCTGAGCACACGAACGAATAACTACCACTCACCCACAATTAGCATTGAATCGGAAGATCTCAAGAAAACGCAAATATTATTTCTCGCAGATTCAGGCTCACAATTAAATTTGATCAAGATCGAAAATATTCGTCACCCAAATCTCATAAACAATCTCATAATTTACGAATTATACGGAATTTCGATCACCGATAGACCCAGGACACTCGGACAAATTAACATCGCAATTCATGACCAGTCCGTACCATTCAATGTTGTCCCGGACGACTTCCCTGTTGAATTCGACGCAATCCTCGGTCATGAAACAATCGGAGAAAGTAAAGGTAGAATCGACTGGGAAGGGCGATACGTACGAGGCAATAACGTGGACATCCCATTTACAAACACAGAATCATTTCTTCTGCGGGTCAGACAGAAAACGATCATGTTCATTCGAGTCGGAAACCCACTAGAGACAGGTTACGTACCCCGTATACCATTTCGAGACGGCATCTTCGCAGGTGAAGCATTGGTTAAAAATACCAATGGCAAAGCATACCTGTACGTTATCAATACCTTGAACGAGGACGTCAGAGTAGAGGTTCCCGTAATTTCACTCTATCCTTTCGATATGAGTACAGACAAGAACGATCAAGAGGATGACCACACCGCGAATACACAGACCCTAGAGCACAAAAACCCTCGGACGCGAGAAAACCGTGCCAACGGAGTAATGAGTCTTTTGCGGCTTAATCACCTCAATGACGAAGAGCGTAATGCGGTATCTACACTCGTAGAAGAATACGTAGACCTCTTTCATCTACCTGGTGAACCCCTTCGATCAACAAACGAATGCAAACATCGAATTCCCACTGTAGACGATCGACCGGTCAATACAAGACAGTACAGACATCCGCCATTCCAAAGACCGGAAATAGAAAAACAAATTAACGATCTGCTACAATTAAATATCATTGAACCCTCGAAGGCACTGTATAGTTCACCAGTCTGGATAGTTCCGAAAAAAGCAGACTCAAAAGGCAATAAACGATCGAGACTCGTAATCGATTTCAGAAAATTAAACGATGTCACAATAGGAGATGCTTACCCTCTGCCGTTAATAACAGACATCCTTGACCAACTCGGTGGTGCGAAGTACTTCTCCATTTTTGACCTAGCATCTGGCTTTCATCAGATAGAAATGGATTCGAAAGACAAACACAAAACAGCCTTTACGACCCCTCACGGTCATTACGAATTCAATAGAATGCCATTCGGATTAAAAAATGCACCAGCCACATTCCAACGATTGATGGACCTTATTCTAAAAGGGTTACAGGGTAACGATTTATTCGTATATCTAGACGACATAGTAATCTACGCACGATCAATCGAGGAACACGACAGCAAATTTAGAAAACTTGCGGAAAGATTACGTAACGCAAATCTAACTCTCCAAACGGATAAATGCGAATTCTTAAGAACCGAAGTAAGATATCTGGGACATCAAATCTCTGCAGATGGATTAAAACCCGATCCAAAAAACATCGAAGCCGTGAGAGAATTCAAAATACCGAAAACTCCAAAGAACGTAAAAGAATTCCTAGGTCTAGCTGGATACTATCGCCGCTTCATAAAAAATTTCGCAGCAATTGCAAAACCCCTTTCGGATCTCACTAGCAAAAAATGTTAAATTTCATTGGACATCTCAACATCAATTAGCATTCGAAACATTGCGAGACAAGCTATGCTCAACACCGATTCTCCAATACCCAAATTTCTCGGAACCTTTCATCGTAACAACAGACGCATCCAACTACGCCGTCGGCGCAATCCTTTCGCAAGGAAAAGTCGGAGAAGACCCCATGGTCGCAGCCGCTTCAAGGGTCCTTAACAAGGCCGAAAGAAATTATTCCACTTTGGAAAAAGAAATGGTCGCTGTGGTGTTTGCCTTAAAAACCTTCCGACCCTATCTTTATGGCAGGCCATTCACCCTACTGACCGACCACCGGCCACTCGTCTGGGTAAATTCTATGAACGACCCGACGTCACACGTACTGAGATGGAGAGAAAAATTGAAAGAGTTCGATTTCAAAATCCAGTACAAGCCAGGAAGAGTTAATACAAACGCCGACGCACTTTCTCGAAATCCAATAACTCTCCCTATCAAATTCAAATGGCGTACTAACGACACTCCATACGGAGGAAGAACTCTACATCCAAATCCAGGCATCGCGAGAACATATTCGTCATCGGATCCAAGCGCCAATAATAAGAAACTCAAAAAATCAAAAACTACTTCGGAGGATGACATCACGAATGCTTCCCCACTAAATCATTCAATATCTATTCCTCGAGCAACCGACTTCACAGATACGGCAATTCCGAGAGAAACGTACGTGAGTCCCGTTGCAGAGCGATCAAACGAAATTCAAAATCAAACTATCTCGATTCCTCAAGCAAGCAACCTTACAGATACGGCAATTCCGAGAGAAACGTATGTAAGCCCGCTTGCCAAAGGATCAAATCTAACTCAAGGTGACCGGCCTGATCAACCGTTCATCAAAGACCTCAACAAAAAGAGGCCACGTAATAAATCAAATTCTTCATAGCATCAAGAATCAAATTCCTCAGAGCATCAAAAATCAAATCCTCCAAAACACCAAAAAACAAACTCTTCAGAGCATCGAAGACCAAGTTCTTCAAAGCAACAATCATTAAATTCCTCAGAGCATCAAAACTCGAATTCCTCGGAAAACCAGGAATCGTATTCACCAGAATATCGAAGGAAAAAACTCAAAGTACTAGTTAAACGAAGAAGCCACACACGTCGGCATCTCCCCTTCGGGAACCCTTCAAAACCCGAATCTACATCGTCTTCTTCGAACTTCTTCATCTTCAGAGCAAGAATCGAGCGACAATAGCCTAAGCAATATTGCCATAAATTTCCAAAAGCGCGCTCACGAAACACTTGGGCTCACTCCATCACCAACTGGACGTACCAAAAGGAAATTCCACCAAACGCCTAACCGTCTAGATAGTCATGGAAACACGAGTGAAGAAGCTCTTAGAGAGAACGAATTGTTCCTTCTTAACGAAAAGAAAAGTCTCACCGACAATCACACCATTGAACCTATGGACGTAGGCTTTTCAAACGAAGATAGAAAATCAACAGATGAAAGTCATAAAAGTCAAGTCACGAGACCCCCAACTACCACGGACGATGTAACAGCCATCGCCAAAAAAGGGGAACCAGTCCTTTTAGCCACTCGTAAATCCTCCAGACCACGAAAACCCAAAAAATGTTTCTGCTGCTCTGATGCAAGCAATCACGCACACACTAGTGCCCCACGTGCACAACTAGCGAAGGGTAAAAAACGGCCACCCAGGAGTACTTCACAAGCAAAAATAATCAGGAATTCTCCGGGCCAAGAACAACCCCCACCCACTCTTCCAGACGTTGCAAACTCCATCAGCTCCGAAAACGAATCATTGCATCAACAAGAAAACGCTCCCTCCCCGACACCATTCAATAATTCCCCCTCTACGATAGAAAACGGAAACGACAATAGCAGAACAAATACCACTGAAGAGGAGCCAATAAACAACAATGAGCAATGAACGGAATTCATTAACGTCATCGAAACAAGAGACAACATCGAAATGACAAAAAACAATTACATTTGTTTCATTTCTGCCGATGGTACAGTCTCGAACGATATCAGCAAACGATTAATCGAGATGAGCTTGCTAAAAAATCTATCCCCAACTAACACCTTCGAAATCGGACAAGTCCTCATATCGGGAACACCAAAGAAACGAGTGTTTGCCCTAGTAACACAGGAAAACTCCACAACATCCTTAACGAAAGGAAATCTTACTAAATCCCTCCAAAAAGTGCCAGAGGAAAAAGTTGGTGAGAATGAAAACCAAACAACCCATGGTAATTACAGATACAGATACAGGTATTACAGATAATACCGATCAGCGTATTCGACAAAATTGCAATGGATATAGTCGGACCGATAACCCCAGAATCTGAACTTGGCCACCGCTTCATACTAACGATTCAGGACAACCTCTCGAAATTTTCATTTGCAATTCCGCTAAAAAGCGCGACCTCGCACGAAATCGCTTACGCACTAGTTACGGAATTCATATGCTGATTCGGATGTCCGAAAGTAATATTGACAGACCAAGGTGCAGCTTTCATCGGCCGTGTAATGAAACAATTAACGAGGATCCTAAGAATCAAGCAAATTAAAACGACAGCATTCCATCCACAATCGAACGGATCGCTCGAACGAAGTCATCAAGTGCTCACGGATTACCTGAAACATTACACCAATAAAAAAAGACTGGCATAAGTGGTTACGGCTGGCAACTTTCGCATACAACACAAGCGTACACGAAGGCATGAAATACACACCATTCCAGGTAGTCCTAGGCAAGGTAGCACGACTACCCTCACAATTTTCATATCTCGACGAAATCTTAACGTACGACGAGCACGTGAGAAACCTTGCGCATCATTTACAAGAAGTTCGACAATTAGCTCGCAACAACCTCGAAAATGCCAAACAAAAATCCAAAACTCACTACGATAAGAAAATCAACCCTGTGAAATTCCAAATCGGAGATCAAATCTACCTGATTAAAAATCAGCAAATAGGAAAATTTGACGACAACTACTTAGGTCCTTACGAGATAACACAAATTTTCCCACACGAAAACGACATCGGAATCGCGTTAACAAACAATAAACGAAAAATTATCCATTGTGATCGGGCTAAACTAGCACACTAATGAATCAATCCCGCAAACCCGAAGCTCGATGTACTCAGACCTGCACGACTCCTTCCACATCATTTGAGCTCATCTATCGCGCCCCACCGAACTCGACTTGCACAAACTAGGTTAAAACATGCGACTATTACATAACAAACATATTTTAGCAAATAAGATAAAAATCATACGACTATCACTTGAAGACATACGTTAACAATGCGTAGGATAAAATAAAAATATATACATACCTTTTCTTCTTCCTTTACCCTGGTGGATAAACACCAGATAGAATCTGAGAATAAAATTAATCAAAGCGAAATGTAACTTCTCGCAAACATTATGGTACTGCATTATGTTAATGTATCAAATAACAAAACAATACCTATCTCCCAATATACTTAAGCTACATTGTAAATCGATCAATGACGATGCCAGCTCACAAATCGTGCGACCATACCTTTAGATTACAATTATAATTGAATCTAATTGAGCGAGACGCTCAATCTTGAAGGAGGGAGGTGTTACGTCCCAGCCTTCACCTTTTTTTTCTCTCTCTTTTCGAAACCACGATGGTAAATACGCACGATAGCAGCACCCTCACTCATCGACTAAAAACCTATATTTCTTTAACGCTAACCGAGCGATAGCCGAAACGTACCACAAGACCAAAAGCGAAACCGTCGCACGTAGGTCCCCATGCATAAACATAGCCAACGACAGACAAATTTACGAGAGGAGCGTACTCGCAGCATCGGAAGAGAAACCCTACGCCTAGAGCACTCGAACAAAATGCAGGGACCGAACTACGCCACAATCCTACCTTGTCCTAAGACCCAAACAATCCCACGAGGAAAACTCGCTTACCTCAGAACACGTCACCCGGTCATATCGCAAGACCCACGAAACTTCGGTCGCTGAACCCGATCCTCGGACAAATAACAATGGCCGCATTCACCATAGCGATGACCTAATAAGTAGATGAACAAAACTATTCCCACGCATGACGCCGACCTACCACGTAAGTCAGCCTACATTCTCACGATTGATTAACCAATCACTAAGAAGCTCTGATCCGAAAATGCATTCCCCCAAAAAAGCTCCTTCCCCTAGAACCAGACTTTTCTAATTTTCATATGACGAAGGAGCAGACACTCGGTATTCGAACTCCGAACTGAACAGTCGATTTACAAGGCTAAACCCTTTCGCTCTGCGTTTCCGTGTAATCATTGTACGAGTAACTATCTTTGTACCGAATTTATAAGTTTGTAAGAGTTAAACGTAATAAACGTGAACTACGTGAATTAAGACAAAATCTACGCGTCTGAACATTTATTTGATCAACGATCAATCCATCGGGCGGATCCAACTCTCTTACCAGAATCACGCACCTCAAATTCGTCTCAATCCAAATTGTTATTAAACTGTGTTCGGAACTCACGCGGAAGCCAAACAAAGACTCACTGCGCAATCTAATTCAATTCGAACTTTCGCGCTCTAAATCGGCAACCTCGCGAGTCCCACCTAAATCTCCCTCCGGGACGTAACACAATCTAGAACATCCATATCTCCGAAATGGAAAGACGTGAGCATCTAATATTGGGAAAACCATCTATAGCAAAAAGACATATATATCGAGGATACAAACTTCGAAAGTGTAGATCTCCGATAGGCAAACGAGCGATGGTCCAAAATAGCGAACATCAAAAAAGTGGACGAGTTGCTTCATAATTTTCTGCCGGTTTCCGCTAACACGTACGAGATTCTTTTAAGGTGTCTGACCACCTTGGCCGATCGAAAAATGGGTATATTAAAAAAAAATAAACTCGAAAGTATGGGCCGGAATATTTTAATTTTTTTACATAACGTCAGAACGGGCTTTAAGAATAACGTTAATACATTTCCGTTCAAAATGTTAAAAAATGGCGCCGATATGCACATTGCCGCGGAGGCCCTCCGCACGATACGCGCGGTCGTTGTCCCAGCTGTGACCCGGTCATGTCACATCTGAAAAAAACATCAGCTCATTCGTGAGTAGTGTCGCTACAATGTAACGTAGCGGTTTTTTTCGACCTTTTTTTCACTATCGTCGTTCAACTATCAGCTGTTGCGGTCGCCACATTTATTAGTTGGAGTGGCTTTTTGGTTGGTATGTGCGTAGAGGGTGCATCCTATGATGTACGCTGCACTATTTTTGTCTGTGGTATTATGTTGTTATTAGTTTCTGCGGAATCGCTCCTGCAGATCCACCGGTTTGTATTTTTTTAGTCTCCTTGCGATGCATCCTCTATCTAGTAGGCTGGATGCGAGCGCGTTTGGATAGGTTTCGAGTCGTTTCTCATATTTGTTGCACAGCCTGGATTCGTTGGATGGGTTGATTCGTAGTGGGGTGTACTTCCCTGGCTTCATTTTCGCGTCCTGACCTGTGCCAGTGTGGAAGTTGAATTGTCGAGTTCCTCTTTTTTCGGATGTCCTGGTAGATCTGACAGCCTTTATAGTTCGCCGGGTGGTCACCTTGGCAGTGCACGCATTTAGCTGGCGTTTCTCCGAGTTTTTGGCAAGATGTTGTGTTATGGTCTCCACCGCATTTGACGCATCGGAACTGTCGCCGACAGTATGTTTTGGTGTGACCGTAGCGCTGGCATCTAGTGCATTGGACTATTTCTGTGTTCTTCTTTGGCGGTTCGACTACGATTTTTGCATTCAGCAGGAGATCGACTTTATAAATTTCTTTATTATTTGGCATGGGTTCTAGGTCAACGAAAAAGAGAGGTAGCGGTTCCTTCCTTTTCCCGTGTCTTATGTTCGATACGTTGCGCACCTGATGTCCTAGTGATTCTACGGCCGTTTTTATCTCTTCAGGGGGAGTGGAAGGGTGCAGAGATCTAAATACTACCCTGAATGCTCGTTGCTGTTTTAATTGATATGTGTGGTACGAAGCATTTTCTTTATCTAGAGCGTGTACGATTCTTCGGAACGCTTCTATGTCGTTAGCCATTATTTTTATTTGTCCGTTCGTGTTGGTGGTCTTGTACTTGTAGTCGTTTTTGTCGACATCAGAATCGAAACACTTCTCTAGCTCGGTGATAGATTTGACGTCGGGTATAAATATGGGCGGCGGCTAAGAGACTCTCTCCTTTTCCGCGGCCCGGTGTGGATGTTTTGCCTCATGTTGTGTGTATCACTTGCCGGATTATCGAGATTTGCTAAGGACGTAAATCTATTGTCACATGGAATGTTTTCTCTCTCTAGATTTGCTGTCTCGCTCACTCTCTCCGTTCCGCTTGAGCAGCGACGACGTTTCCTGGAAATCACTTGCCATGTCGGCGATTCGTTGCCCGCACTATTCGTATTAGAATTACGCGATAGAACTACACGTATACTGGGCTCGCCATCGGCGTCATTTAGTGGCGATGCATTTTGAGAGTTGGTTATCCCGAGTAGTGGTCGTGGATTTAGGAAATATTGTAGCGCGAGCCATGGCAAGCAGGGTCATGGCCCGCAGGGTCATGGTCCTGGATCATTTTTTCGGGGTCCCCGCTGCCCCCCTTGCATTCTGACATGTCGTTCGGGGGTAGAAGGTAATAACGTCACTGTAGGATCTTCACATACAGAAAACTATATGAGATTACACTCTATATACGCAGGTAGAAGTAGCACTCTTGCTCGCGACGATATACGGGACAAGCCTGATCATAAACACGTCCGATCGCGATCGCGTCTCGGGTAGAACTTTTTCGACCATTAAAAAAATTCTAGTGAGCCATAATTTCGGTGAAAAATAAAAAAAATTCTTTCGGCTCACCATAATTTTTTTAATGGTCGAAAAAAATCGCTACGCTATATTGTAGCGACAATACTCACAAATGAGCTGATTTTTTTTGCAGATGTGACATGACCGGGTAAAAGTTGGGACAACGACCGCGCGTATCGTGCAGAGGGCCTCCGCGGCAATGTGCATAACGGCGCCATTTTTTAATATTTTGAACGGAAATTTATTAACGTTATTCTCGAAGCCCTATCTGACGTTGTGTAAAAAAATAAAAATATTCCGGCCCATACTTTCGAGTTTATTATTTTTTTTTAAACAACCTATTTTTCGATCGGCCAAGGTGGCCAGACGCCTTAAAGTCTTTGAGAGGGGATATACATTTACAACGATCAAAAAATCAATTTCTTTTCTTCAAGGGATAACACCACTCTAGGAATTTGGAAAAATCGTTTTCATTTGTCTTCAATAATACTTTGGGGTCATAAAAACAATATGCAAATGGTATGCAGCGAATTTTTTTACGGTTGGATAAGTGTGTATACGTAAGGCAGGTTTGCAGTCACAAGAGGCTCGCGGTTGATATATCAGCGTGCGGGCTCTGAGTGCAGACGACGCGGGTTCGATCCCCGGTAGCCAATGTCTTTTTTTAAATTAAACATATATGAATTAAATATCATAGATAATGCCTGGATATGCGAGAATAGCTAAAGCAAGAGTAAGTTCGAATTTTTTTGAATATAAAATGAAGAAAAAAAATAGATTAAAAAAAGTCGATTAACCAGGGATCGAACCCGGACCGCAAGCATCGTCAATCCGTCCCGCTGCCAACTCAGCCACGACGCTCATTGAGGATAGAAAAACATTTATGATACACGCTTATTCATAATGTTTACTGTTGAAAAAAAACTCCATAACGACCGCGGCAAAGGCTCAAGATTTCTTTTTGAACCTTCCACGGTCGTTTCGGCGTTTTATTCTTCAACGCGGTTCGTCGTTAATTTTTTTAACCCGCATTCTCGGCATAAACGGCCAACCGAGAAAAAACAATTTTCTCGATACATGTTTTTCTCTTCGAAATTCATTTAATGCATATTCCGATCTACAGTACGGCCTATGTATAGCTCGAGCCTCGACAATTCCAGAGCTTCATTATCCGTATTGGTCAAAAGTGGCGCACTGTGAGTGTCACTTTTGCATGTGGGTGTCCCGTTGTAGATCATTCTGAGTGTCACATGACACGCGTCTATATTATCTCTAGAGAATCTCTTGATGGATTATTTCCAAACTTACTGGAAATTTGATGAGGAACGTTTAACCCTACATCGGGCGCGGCTGATCTGCCAAGCTCAGTAATCACCCTTGCAATAATTACAAAATTGGACTTTCGGTTTTGGTTTTCTTATAAATAATAAATGGTTTTTAAAAGTATCTCTTTGCATATTTCCTTTCAATACATCTCTACGTAGGTAACGAATTTTGGCTTTTGACGTAAAATAGCTTGGCATAGGTTTTATGGGCAGTTTTCGAAAATGTCTCTCTCAAGCACACCGCGCTTCGACCTAAGAAGTTTTCGAAGGGCGCCCGACGGAGGGATAATGGTTGTTGACGATCTCACGTTTTTAAATCGATCTTCATCTCTTAATAGTTACGTAGAAATGACGAGTTTTTTTCACGGATTTATTATGCTCGAGTTTCAATTCATCGCCACGTTGATAATAAAAGAATTTTAAAAATCGGAGATGGCCGACAACCCGTATTTATTGTTAACTGGAATAACCCGTTTGGTTTTTAGATTTCGGATGGACCGTTTAAGCTGGGGACGGTCTACGGCCAAACGTCGCAAGAAAAAATCATTATCTGCCGGCGGCCATGTTTCTGTTATTTGTCTGTATTTTTTGGTGATTTTTTTAAAAGGATATGTGTACCTTTACGTTTAGAAACGCGCTCTGTTTCACCTACCGTTTACCAGAAAAAAAATCGGAATTTAGCCTTTTTTCGGGCCTCTAGGTAGATGTAGCTCCTCAAATGCACCAATTACTTCAGTGCTTCACCCTTCCGCTCCGGGATGCTTTTTTCCAAATTATAATTTCCATCAACGTTATTTTTTAACATGATCACTTGAATAAATAATATGTTATTAGTAATGTTACAAGATGTATTATTTCTGAAAACAAGGATCTACGCAGAGCCCGGCGTTGCATTTTTCACGCTCATATCTTGTGTCCGGAGACAAAAAAAGAGTATTTCTAAAGAATTTCACAAAACATTTCGGGCAACTGAATTATTGTATGTGGCCTACCAAACGCTATTTAAGGCCATGTGTCATACGCCGGAAAATTTCGGTGCGGCCTCCCGTCGCGGCGCTAGTGCAGAGCTCGCAGTTTTTAGCTACGACCCGCCGCTTACTACCGCCGAACAGCGCAGCGCAAGTTTTCTATAGGGCCTCGATGCCAGGCGCTACGCCGAAGAGTCGAGGCCCGATAGGTGACGGTTGTTGCGCGTGTGTGAATTCGTAACGCCGGCCACGTGCAGAAAGAAAGAAGTAACCTTTTCGCACGCGGTTCGGTTATAACGAAAGCATTGGCTGTATGTGTGTGTATCAATCTATAGATACACACACCTAGTCTTAGACGACCGTGGTACGCTTCTATGCGTAAGACCAAGCATGAGGCGTGAATCTGGTTTGCGTGCAGAGTCCGGCAAAAATGATTGCCAGATCATCGCGAAAGAGCAGTGCAATTAATTAATAATTATGTGAATGAACAATTCACAAACACATGCTGTAACGGGTCACCCCTAGTTACATTAAATTTTTTGAGAATTCGGGGTACGATAAGGGAGTAAATTAATGTAAACCTTTATGTCTCAACAAATAAACGAAGATTTATTCAGATTTCGCTTCATCTCATGGTACAAATAAATTAGAAAATTGCACTGTACCTTGGTTTCGCGCGCTCGGTCGGTTTGGCTGTCGCGGCTCTCGCGTACCGAGGCGGGGCTTACTACGTCTCGAAATTTCGCGAGCCTCCTTTGCCCGGGTAACTGGTCACTCAATTTCTATAATGGTCGCCGTTTCGTGTTTGTATACGTTTGGTGTATGTACATCTTTGGCTTGTATGTATCTCACATTCCTTTCGAAATTTTAAATACTCTCTTTGTGTGTATCTATGTGTGTCGCGCGGTCTTCGCCATTTCGCCGATTCGGCCTTGCTCGGCCACTGCCCCCTTTGTTGTTGTTCCTTCTCGCTCGCTCTCATTACATGTTTTCATCTAGGCTTCCAGCTGGCTGTCAGCTTTAATATTCTGACGTTTATTCACGCGGGATGCTTATTTGTTTCGAGTTTCGTGATTCTATGCTTTCTCCTTTAAATTACCGAATTTTCTCTTTCGAATATCTACGAGATTCTTGATTTCATTCTTTTTTCTGATTGTCGCACTTTTTCTAATCGGATGGTGCCAATTATTTCCTTTCTGTACTTGCTCCTCTTTGCCACTTTCCTTGTTCTGTCGCCTTCCTTGCCTTTCGAGCTTGGACATGCGCTTATTTCACTACTTATGGCAAAGTCCACGTTCCATAGTCGGGAAAGGCCGGCACCTCCGCTCGAGACTCGTGCGGAAATCGTTTGAAAAAGGATTCCCAAAAATTCTCTTTCTACCTTCTCTTTGATTATTTCGGCTCCTTTCCTCAACAGTCACGTTCCCCGCTGCAATCAGTGGGTACTTGCGACCGGTACTAAGGTCTCACAATAAAAGAGATTCTCAAATTTTATTGTGCTCACTTGCTTCGTCTTGTCCAATGCTTTCCCTAGTTCGATATTTTCCATGCTTAAAAAGCCTGTAGTAGTATCTCGTTTCGGTACTCGCTCTGAAGCTGACTTGAAACAAGTAGCCTTTCCTCTCGCGAGGTGGCCCTTATATACCCTTTATTTCCCGCTCTTTTCTTCCCCTTCCAAGCATCCTTTGAATAAACGTTACCTTAATATTGTCTCCCTTCCCAAGGAGAGTGACTGAGGGCAATGGCCGCGCTTGTCCACATCGCTGTCTTCGGAATAAGTGGTGAGGGGATTCACGCCTGAGACGGACCTATACGTCTCAATGCATATATATATTAGACCTGTCCTTACGAAGGGCAAAATCGAATTTTAATGGTCTTAACCCCAAATGGGTTCGAAATAATTTTTTTTTAATTTCAGAATTTTTTGAATTTTTTCCCTCTATATTTACCCACCGCTAGGAAGCCTTACTTTTTCCCATAAGAAAAGCATTGATTTTTCGTGATTTTTAATCTTTTTTTTTACTGTTGCCATAATTATCAGCTCAAAAATCGTAAATTCTCAGAAAATGTTGACAGTAATGTTACCTTTTTGTCGGATTTTTTGGAATTCGATACAAGCATTTTTGGGCTCGATCAATCAAATCTTTATTCTCTGTTTGTTGCGAAGAACCCGGAAAAAAAGCGAAAAAAGTCGAAGAACGTCGTTTTGAGAGCTAAAAATAGGAGGAATAAAATGGCAGAGGTTAAAAAAAATAGGAAACTTTTCGCAGAAGATGATAAATTCTCGAAAATGGCTGAAAATAGAGAAAAAAAGTCGAAAAGTATCTTTCAGAGGTCTAAATATAGAAGTTAAAATCGGGTAAGTCTTCACACATTTTATTATTATTACAGAAGAATAGAACAGAACTTCCAGTTTGTAAGTATAGAAGTTAAAACCGGTTAAGTCATCACATATTATATTGAGGATCTTGATCCTGTCACGTATTTCTAAATTATATAGCAAAGAACATCATAATACTTCCTTAAACCGATTGCTTTGTTCATAAATTTTGGATGACCGTTACCTTCTTCGAATCAGGGAATTTTCACCTATGTTCCTCAATGACTTGCAAAATGTATTGTTTCTGGTTTTCATTCTGCGTCAGAATATTATTAAAATCTGTGGCTAGACCAATAGCCCTTTCGGCCGCATCATTCACAACTTTTAATTTTTTGAAAAGTTGGGAACCTTCTCGGAAACTCTCATTTTCAGACCAAAGAGATGGGTCAATTTGTAGAAACGATTGATCAATTTCAAATAGAAAAAAAAATCCGGGTTTGCGATGTTACAAAATGATCCACCTCTTTGTCACAGAAATTACCAACGTCTTTTACGTTGATTACAATTTTGATCAATTTCTTCGATGACGTCGAGCGGGCCCAAGTCGGACACCATGCACCGTTTCACGTCCAATGGTAAATTCTCATAAAAAAATGATAAGGCGACCGTTTCAGGGCTCAAAAACCAAAGGTGATTCACCAATTTTTGCATAGCTGCATTAGCTATCTCTCTATCGACACTTTTATGATAATAGAGTTTTTTTTCAAAAATTGAAGATCTTCATTTGGAGCTGCTCCTGCGAGTTGAGCAGTGAACCATGCTTCATTTGCCCCGATATTCAGTTGTCGTCATTTCGAAACTGTCTCGGAACAAAAATATTTTCAAAGAATAAATAGCTTTCGACATGCAACGTGCATGATGCATTGCACCCGGTGAACGTCTTACTCCTTGCGATGGGGCAGTTCAGAACGTATTACTCCTTGCGATGGGACAGTTCCGAGAAATAATTTTGTTAAATTCAAGAGCTCCTTGTAATCCGCTCGAGGTTGATCCGTTTCTAATTCCCATTCAACAAATTATTTTATTCTCGTGATATTCTCCACAGTTCCAACGCTCTGTACTTTGTTATCATCAATTCCGATGCGAAATGCCGTTGAATCGATTTTCGACCAGGAATCTTTGAAACGTTTGAAAATAGGTTCATCTGGTCCAGTCGAGGGGGACTTTAATTTCGCGTTGAAAACGCATTTCAAAACTATCTCGAAAATATGGTATCGACATGGCAGGTATAAAATAGATTTCTCCAACATTTATTCTAATAAAACCGCCGCGCCATTCATGACACCCATGTTCGAAGCCGTTGTATCACAACAAAGAGCTTTGATCGAGCTCAAAGCACCCCACTCATCGAGAACATCATGAATGGCGTTTGCTTGCGTAACGCCTCCCATTTTCAAGTTTTGAGACACCTAACAGCTTCTCAGAATCACGGTTTGTTATCAAAACGGGTAGTCTCTCAAGCTTCTTACCGCTGTCATAATCAGGCAAAAGTTTTCCGTTCCAATGTAAAACAGCGGCTCGCAAGTCAGTACTTTGGAACATCCCGTGAAAAATTTGCCGACGCTTAAGATGCGGCCGACGCTTGGTACGATATTCAGTACCAACTACTAATACCCAGTGTTGGTCCTTTATACGGGCCAATGATTTGGCCATAATTCTGCCAGTGCTCATTTGAAGCATGGCAAACCAACGAACACCCAACCTTGGGCCCAATATCGATTACCAACTGTCAGCTAACTATGGGGTCTCAGTGTTGGTCCCGAACATAGGCCAATCGGTTGATCATGGGTTTGCCAGTCTCGAATTGAAGCTCGGCACACCATCGAAGAGCCAACGCTGGGCCAGTATTAATTAATGACCGTCGGCCAATTGTCGGGGCGAGCGCAGGCCCTGAGCCTGAGCCAATCGTTTGACCGTGGTTTTGCCAATGCTTATTTTTAGCATGGCAAACTGACGAATTGCCAATCCTGGCCCAACCAGGCTTTGAACAGTATAGTCCATACTTATATACAAGAATGCCTTTCTACGTATATTATTTTATATATTTTTTTATTATCGCTGCATGCAATTTTCTATGTCCTGTGATAATAAAAACTCACAATTACTGTTATCTGAAATTCACTTTATTAAAAATAAAATTGTTTTATACTAAAGTTTTGTGGTGTATTAAAAAAATGCCGAGTTATTATGATAGTATTAAGAAACATCGAGTGTTAAAACGACGACAAAAATGAGAAGACTCTTTACAACAGGTTAGGATCAGAGGCAACGAAACAACAAGACAAGTAGATAGTGAAACAAATTTGGAAACATGCCACGAACAAGTGATTGTGCATAACAATGTTAGTGAATCCAATAATTCTTTCGATGAGCTATCATCGAGCACGGAAACTTGTGAATCTGATCGATTGTTGGCTAAGCATTGGGTTGTTTTGACAGCCCTACACTGGGCCAACACTAGCCCGAATATTGCGCCAACAATATGAAGCCGACCCTAGCCCTACTATGGGCCGGTGATCACGCCAACCGTCAGCCAATGATCGTGATCTCTTTAGCCCAATGTTGGGCCAATACCCGGCCAACTGTTAGGATTTCCGGTAAGCCTACTATTGGCCAACCGTACATCCCAGCGTTGGGGCGAAAAGATCACTCCTACCGTGGCGCAACACTAAACCGGTAGTACTGCCGTTCATCGGCCAATGGTAGAATGTGATTGGCGTGACACTGGCTCGAGGTTGGGTCGGTTGCGTCGTTTTTCACGGGCTCAATGTTGGGCCAATACCCGGCCAACTGTTAGGATTTCCGGTAAGCCTACTATTGGCCAACCGTACATGCCAGCGTTGGGCCGAAGAGATCACTCCTACCGTGGCGCAACGCGAAGCCGGTAGTGCTGCCGTTCATCGGCCAATGGTAGAATGTGATTAGCGTAACGCTGGCTCCAGGTTGGGTCGGTTGCGTCGTTTTTCACGGATATACTTTTTATTCTCATAGACCTCATTTTGCGCAATTTTTCACGCTTTCTCTTTATCGAGCTCCGAGTAACAATGAACGCATTTAAATCGAATCCAAGAGACTGAGCTACAGAACCGACTAAATGAACGGCCGATGTATCAGAGACTTTGAATCTATCAAGAACCGCGACGAGTTTGTCATTCACCACATCTATAATGCCTCGAGATTCTTTCGGATTCGATGATCCAGCATCATCTGCAGGATGGTCTTCTGTGGAATAATTCGAGAGTATGCCAATGGATTTTTGTGACAACGTTTGTGAAAAGTCGCCACCATCACTCGATGCCAACTCCACGATCTTATCTGAAAGAAATTTTTATCGTTATTACATATCTTTGCTGATTGAGGATCAATGAAAAAAATGACCCTGAATGAAAAAAATGACGCCGCGGTTTACAAAATATGGCTCAAAAAAGGACGAAATTTGCAGATACGGATAAAAAAATAAATACAAAAAATTAAATTAAAAATCTAAAAATAAGCGCCATTAGAAATGTGAAAAAGAAGCCAAAAAGTATTACGACATTTTTCGATAGCGCCCCTCAGTGTAAATGTATGGCAATCAATATCTCTCAATGGCAAAAAAGCCACCAGCGTATACGAAATTGAAGTTCAAAAAAATGCAAAATACGCACAACGAGGTAATTGGCCCAAGAACAATAGTGCATTATGATATTTTTCCGAAAATGCGCAAGGCAGGAAATAGAGGTTGCAAAAGGTCGAAATTTGCAAATGCAGAAATTTTCAGGGTCATAAAAAAATGGTTTGTTCGAGATATTCGGAGAAAAATTACCGAATAATGCTCTTTCCTGTTCCATTCTTTCCAACCTCTGTAACGCATCGGTTCTTTTTCGCAATTCTGCTGCCTCCATCAAATCATATGTGCTTTGGATATCCCAGATGAAACCGATACGACCAGGCTTCCTTTGATTTTGCAGAAATTCCGTTCTTATGTCGTCGAGGCCTGCGAGCACATCTTGATGGGCGATGTCAAAAAGGTCATCCAGTTTACCGCAAAATTCGTCTTCCCTCTTTTTATTGCTTGGGGCATTAATATTTTTCCCCCATAGATGCCATTGTTGATGTAAATCCATCAGTTTCGTTACGCAGTTATAATCTTGCTTCGTTTTTAATCTGGCTTTTGTCCAAAAATCATAGTTTCATGCATCGGTAGTGCTGCACTTGTTTTCATATCAAAACCTGACACTCGTGTGTTGAAAAATAAAACTTTTAAAACTTGAATTGATGGTAGTATGTTCCCGAAAATTTGGGAATCCACATAACCAATCAAACAAATGTTTTCTCGTAAACGCATTGTGCACCTAACCTAAATTGACGAAATATGGAAGAGTGCAATTGTTGGCTGTTGGAAACCGACTGCTGGGCGTCGAGTCGACGCTTTCGGAACTCGGATAGTCCAGTCACATTAGCATAAGACCTATTCAAGAGGCCCATCCTCTGGCCAATTTTTTATAGGTTGTTTGGACCTACAAGAATATAGTCCTGAGTTTTCGGACATTTCCGAGGTATATTTTAGCAATAAAAAATTAAAAAATGAATATTTTTGAGATAATTTTTTTGGAACGCGTCCTATCGAAAAAAGTTTTGAATAAAATTTGTTCATCATAACGTCCTCTGTAAAAAGGTCCTGAAAAAGTGCTAACATTGGTAATTAAGCGGTTAATGGCAAATGAAAATGAAAATTCTCCATTTCGTTTTTGCAACCGCAATCAGGGGTTTATCAACATATCGGTTTGAAACTCGTACATGATGTAAAGGAGTTAAACCCCAAGAGAATCGTGCAAGATTTATCGATCTGCGAGATGTAGTTTAGCAACAATCTGCGATCATCGAAAAATCTTTGCCCTTCAATAGAATTTTCCGACGAACGCCCATAGGGTGGAAAAAAATCGAGGAGCTTCGTGTCATCATGCACAAGCGATTTGAAAAAAAAAAATACGTTTTGTTGAAAATAGATACTGTTTTTTGGCGATTTTAGATTTTTGCTTATAAACAAATAACAATTTTGACCAAAGTTGCAAAGATATCTGAAAAATTCTGAAAGGAGGGAGGGAGGGAGGGAGGGAGAGAGAGAGAGAGAGAGAGAGAGAGAGAGAGAGAGAGAGAGAGAGAGAGATGTTCACTTTGGAAGCAATGGGAGGGATTCGAAGAAGTAATGCCGTATTCGATTCCCTTCGTATACGGCATCAGTCTCGTCTACAAATTCGTCGAGTACAGTGAATTTTGTGCAAATCAAAGTTAGTGTTTTTTTCTCTTGATTTCAAAAAAGTGATCTGTGTGCTCCTATCTTTGTCGAAGTAAGTTTGTTAATTTGTAAATATATTCATGTATGACGTTCATTTTTTTTCGATAATCTGCGAAGAAAAACTTGTGATCCTAACGGATGAATCGTGTTACAGGATTTTTATTCGAGCTGCGGACGCATTTGTGTCAGCCAACAACGTTCCCACGCACGTCTCATCGAGTGATGGAGTTCTAAATAACCGATATTCTGGTAAATACGAATTTTATTTGTAAATCAATCGATGAATGTATCAGTGACAGTTCTGCTCCTATTTGGAAACGTTTCTTGAGTCATCGCAATACATGCAATATTTTTAATTACAGGGTTTTCTTTGCTGATTCGTGGAAAGGTCAAGATGGCTACAGGCACATGTTTTATTTGCGAGGAATCATTGGGAGAGCAAGAGACCTCAACAGTGAAGCGAAAAAGCATCGAAGCTTTGATTTCCGCTAACAAAAAAAGGAAAGATAGAAAAAACGAAAAGTATGTATTGAAGGGCAAAGAAAGTGTAGTTGTTCACGCGAAATGTTACAAATCTTACATAAACGCAAAGTCTATACGAGCTTGCTTGCGTAGAAGTGAAGAACCGACCGCGAGTTCATCTACCAGACGTTCTAAAAAAATCGAGTTCCAAAATATTATTAAAACATTTTCAAGATTCACAAGATACTACCGAAGGTCGTCTCAAAATAGTAAAAACAGCTGCTAAGATAATTAAAAACGACATTCGTTCGATGAAATGCGACACCACAAGTTATTCGCCTCCAGAATCGTTTTTCGAAAATGTCGCCACAATAATTCCAAAATCGCTGAAGGTTTTTCTGGACGATGTCATTACCGCTGATAAAAATGGAGTAGAGGAGGGCAATTATTTACCGAAGGTCGTGGTAATAGCACATACAATTATAAGCTGCGTCCGTCCACGCAGTTTTCTATCGTGTTTCAAAATTGGCTTGGGCGCAGTATTGAATAGAAAATTCGGATCGAAAACTTTGTTAAACATTCTGTCATCGCTTGGGTTTTCTTGTTCGTATAAAGAACCGCTTTTGTTCGAGGCATCAGTAATATCGCAAGCAAATAACTCCACTATTAACGCCGAATCATTTTCACAATTCGCTTTCGATAAATCCGATCACAACATAAATACAATTGATGGTCTGAACACGTTTCACGCGATGGGTGGCATAGAGTGCGTGGCTCCAAAATCTGCAGTTTCATGGGGCGAGAGAATTCCTAAATTAACGTCGATTCCCCCAGAAAATACTATTGCAACATTCGGTAAGCTTGATCTGAAACATTTCCACGGTTACAAAAAGGCAGGTTTCGGAAACGTTCCCGTCGAAAATTTGAATGAAAAAGACGCGAATGTTCAATACGATTTCGATATATCATCAACTGATTTAATGTGGATTTTTAATCACAAAACGGGCTGTGTGGAAAAAGAGGGTTGGAACGGATTTATGGAGAAAGTAACGAGTAACGAGCCATACGCGCAATTACGTGTTGTTTATCTACCTTTTTTAAATCATCCGCCAAGCGATTATGACACAATTTATACTGTTCTTAGTCTTGCAGTAGAACGAATTTCAAATAAAAAACAAAAAACTGCGTTTGTCACATTTGACCAACCACTATATTGGAAAGCTAAAGAAATCTTGCATTCAAAGCATAATCCGGAGTTCAAAAATCTTGTAATCGGATTAGGAGGTTTTCATCTCGCCATATCTTTCCACGGATCCATTGGCACGATAATGGATGGAAGTGGGCTTAAAGAACTCATTTCTCAGATTTACGCACCGGCATCTGTCGATAAAATGTTAGGAGGTCACGCGTACAGTAGAGCGGTTAGAGCCCATACTTTAGTACACTGCACATTTGTCTAAAGAATTCTTTCTCTTACAAATTTCACCGATGACGACACTTCCGAAATTCGAACGCTCTTGCAAAATCCTGAAACTATTCGTGAAAATATAGAGGGAAATGTGGCGTTCAATAATTTGAAATCAAAATTTATTGAAACTGTCAAAAGACTTTCCGAACAGAACGAAACTACAAAACTATGGATCCAGTATCTACACATGGTTTCATTATTAAAAATGTTTATCGAAACTGAAAAAAGTGGCAATTGGCAACTGCACCTTCCAACAGTACAAAAAATGTTGGCCTTTTTCCATTCCAGTGGTCATTTTTGTATGCAAAGTTCGCTCACTTATATTTGCAAGATATGAACAGTTTAAAAGAAAAAATGGATAAAGACGAATTTGTAGAATTTTTAAGTGGGGGATTAACGATTAGGCG
The DNA here is from genome assembly GCA_963210295.1 of Ophion ellenae. Taxonomy (NCBI): domain Eukaryota; kingdom Metazoa; phylum Arthropoda; class Insecta; order Hymenoptera; family Ichneumonidae; genus Ophion; species Ophion ellenae. Next base: position 10,942,430 of record OY723386.1, on the reverse strand, counting down.
GACTGATAAATTTTGGAGTGGCATCTGGTCTGATATGACCATAGAGCAAGCACTGATGCGAACCATGAAATATATAGGAGGTCTGACACGGGGTAGAGGAATGTCTGACAGCGTTCTTGCAAAATGGGTTCTAATAACACCAGCGTTAGTTGAATTAACTGATTCCCTCACAGATTTTTGCAATGTTTATTTAACTACAACTGAACAACATGTTGATTCACGTGCAACGCGAATTGCGAGAGACATTGCCGATATGGAAAAATTAAACTCGTGGTTCGAAAATCATAACCCATTTCCCGACACAGGCGGCATTATCTCGTTAAGTACTGGGTTGAAGGAGGCAAAAAGCGATAACAGAAATTGTCACGAAGCCTTAGAAGTGGAGCTACGGTGCTTGAACGAAATGTCGAAAGAAAATGATAATGGCACTCTGAAAACATTCAATAACGTAAAATATAAAAGAAAACATAAAATAACCTCACTTGAGGCGTTGACTTTAACAATTAAATTCTCAAATAGAACTGTTACACTTGATCCATCGCTATTATTCCAACAAATTAGCATTTAAAAAAAACTGATGAAGAATTGAAAGAATATTTCAATTTCGCACTGGGACCGTATCCATTATCCCTCTTTGACGAGAAACGGATGAGAAAAACTCCGAAAGCGAAGCTCTTCGATTTTTTCAAGCTTGTCGAGTGGCCAATAAAAGGCAGTGATAATTATGTTGTCGACGGCGGATTTTTATTGCACAAGGTTGTATGGCGTCAAAATGATAAATTCGTTGACATTATAGCAAAGTACGTTAAGTATCTTAGAAATCATTATTCACCTAATTGCATAATCGTTTTCGATGGCTATCCCGATAATGGCGAAGAAATGCTGAGTGCTGAGCGGCATCGAAGGAGTTGTCTCAATTCTGCCCCTGAAGTCGTTTGCGACATTAATATCGTGTCAAAATTGCCACAAGAAAAATTTGTATCCAATGAAAAAAATAAGCGAAATTTTATTCAAATGCTATCTCCGAAATTGCGCGACGAGGGCTTTGGTGTGGAACATGCAATTGAAGATGCTGATTACTTGATAATAAAGACAGCAATCTCCGTTAGCGATAGTTACGAGTCGATGTATGTTGTAGGAGAAGACGTCGATTTACTCGTTATATTATCCCAGATTGCCAGGAAAATATTTATTTGCTGAAGGCCAAGAAAAATATTTATTTGCTGAAGCCTAGCCGTCAAAGCGTCGAGGAAAAATTGTTTTCCACGACTAGCTTCCAATATCCCGGCATTCAACGTCTTATCGGATTTATTCACGCTTTCACAGGCTGTGATACAACATCTTCGCTGTACAAGCAGGGGAAAGCGAAATTGATCAAACTTATAAACAGTGACCATAACAGCCTTCGGATAAAAGCTGAGCTTTTCAATGATCCGGCAAAGTTAAAAAGCTCTATCCAAGCAGCTGGGCAAAATATTGTAATGGCCATGTATGGCGCACGTAATACATCTATAATGAGTTACGACGAATTCCGATACATCTGCTTCACAAAATCGAGCCTCAAAAGCACTTTTAATGTAAGTTCTCTTCGTCCAACTGCTGAGGCTTGTAATGAACATTCACTTTGCACTTTTTTATAAATTTGTCAGTAGCAAGGCGAATGTTCAAAGAACCCGATGCAGTGGGGGTGGAAGAAAAGTAGAAATATGTTAGAGCCGATAACGTGTAGGGAGGATCCTATTCCGTCCAATTTGTTGGAAATAATATCGTGCGCGTGCGATAAGAGTGGCTGCACATCCTATTGTACGTGTCGGAAAATAGGACTAAAATGCACGATTCTATGTAAAAAATGTAATGGTATGAGTTGTGCGAACGCTGTCGAAGCCGAAATAATTTTAAGCGATGACGAGGAAGAGGAAGATTTTATAGAATTAACAGAAGCAATCGACGACGAAATTGTAATGGAGTGTCCCGTAATGACGGCTCCGAAAAATATAGGAACTGACGACGATTATGGGCCCGTCGAAAAAAGAGCAAAAGGAAAATTGTTTTAATGAATTTTTCTTGCGAAATTTTTTTTCTTTTTTTTTCATTAATAAAACTATTGTAATGAATGAAACAGTGTGTAAGAAAATATTTATTAATGATACCTTTTCCCATCCACAGTTGAATAATTTTAAAGCATGTTCAAATGTAAAATTTGTAAGAAACATGGTCATGGGGCTGCTATGGGGTGAACATAATTTTCAAGAACACCATCGCGTTCGTAAGAAAAAATCACGTGAAATGGAAAAAAAAATTGTTATACGGCCATTTTTAAGTAAGTTATTATATTTGTTAACTAAGCCGCTCGCGCCAGGCTGCGGAGTGAGAGGGGGCATCCCCACCGCGCCGCCCGGCCGAGCGGTCGACGCCGCGCGCTCGGCGGCGAGCCGTCGACCGAAATACATCGATAACTGTGATGGCATAATTGCTCGTAAAGGGAATAATTTTATTGAATCCCATGGCCGGAAGCGTAGGGATTGTTGAGGAACTCGAATTTTGCAAAAATCTTTATTACAACAATAGAAAATTGAACAAACGTAAAAACATTCATATCTCGGGCGGTAATAAAAATATTGCAAATTTTTTTTTCACTTGCTCGTTTTCCAATAACACGTTAGATGGTCCAAGAATTTTTCAGATATCTGTGCAACTTTGGTCAGAATTGTTATTTGTTTATAAGCAAAAATCTAAAATCGCCAAAAAACAGTATCTATTTTCAACAAAACGTATTTTTTTTCCAAATCGCTTGTGCATGATGACACGAAGCTCCTCGATTTTTTTCCACCCTGTGGGCCTTCGTCGGGAAATTCTATTGAAGGGCAAAGATTTTTCGATGATCGCAGATTGTTGCTAAACTATATCTCGCAGATCTCGCAGAACCGCAGATTGCGGTTGCAAAAACGAAATGGAGAATTTTCATTTGCCATTAACCGCTTAATTACCAATGTTAGCACGTTTTCTCAGGACCTTTTTTACAGAGGACGTTATGATGCACAAATTTTATTTAAAACTTTTTTCGATAGGACGCGATCCAAAAAAAATATCTCGAAAATATGCATTTTTTAATTTTCAATAATTTTTTATTTCTAAAATATACCTCGGAAATGTCCGTAAACTCAGGACTATATTCTTGTACTTCGCAACAACATATAAAAAAATTGGCCGGAGGGTGGGCCTCTTGAATAGAACTTCGTAAAATATGGCCTAAGGTGACTGGACTAGGAGATCGGAGTCCAGCGGTGACACGACCCTTTGTTCGGGCGCGTTGGTATTACTCCGCGCAGATATAGTCCAGGCGCACTGCGCACATAGCGCGTGCTGGGTCGGAGGAAATAGGACTATGGTGCGTTGTAGAAAGAACAAAATTAATAAAGGAGACGTACCATTTCACATTGAGCTAATCTCAAATAGTTTATTTTGGATCATTTCATCCAACTCTCGTTAACTTATGATCGAAAATCTTGATGCACCTTTTCTCATTACTATAATTGATTTCCAAAACATAATATGAATAAACATTCAGGACAAACCATCAGAATGTGTACGCGCTGCCGGGATCTAGAGATTGGGTTTTGTGGGGGTGCGAGGTGCTCGAAAAGCAAGTGAAGCAGGAAAAACAGAAAAAATTAAAATCGTGGCATAATCGATTTGGCTGCAGGAGTGGCCTTGATTTTTTTTTACGTGATTCATTATTTTGTACAGAGAATTCCGTATGTTTTAAGACTACTCCGATTGAATTCTTTCGATATTTAACTCTCCAAATCACGTTTTTCGACTTTTTTCCGCGTTTTTTGCAACACACAGAGAATAAAGATGTGATTGATCTAGACCAAAAATGCTTGTATCGAATTCCAAAAAATCCGACAAAAAGGTAACATTACTGTCAACATTTTCTGAGAATTTACGATTTTTTAGCTGATAAATAGGGCAACGGTAAAAAAAAATTTTAATCACGAAAAATCAATGCTTTTCTTATGGGAAAACGTAAGGCTTCCTAGCGGTGGGTAAGCATGGAGGGAAAAAAATTAAAAAATTCTGACATTTTTCAAAAATTATTTCAAACTAATTTGGGGGTAAGACCATTAAAATTCGTTTTTGCCCTTATTAAGGACAGGTCTAATATATATACATATATATATATTACACATGCATATATTTATACACACATGCATATATGAAGCATTCCACACCAAGTGAAACACTAAAAAATCATGTGATTTTTAAATGGGCTCATAATTTGTTTTTAAGTTCATTCGAATGTCAAAAGCAACTACAATTTTTTAAAGATTTTAAAATTGGATTTTACACTCGAATTTGGATACCGGGAAATTCTTCTAGTTTTTTTTTCGATTCATTATATTCAAAAAGTGATGCATTGTAAAAAAAAAACGTCTAAGAAGAAAACTTAGGTTCTCAAATGTACTTTTCAATCATATATGTTTCGTAACTGTTAAGAATTCTGCTGATATATTTTTCAACGAAATAAGGTGAAAATAATATTTGTCGTCAAGTTCGCCCACTTTTATTTTTCTATAAATTTGAGAGAACTTTCGTTGATGTCATAACAAACCACAGAAAAATTGGCATGATGGAAAATTCATATCTTTGAATTATTTTTTAAGGTTAATTGATAAAGAATTTTATCGAACCATGGATATTGAATATCGACCATTGTTTTAGGCACAACAGTGGATTGCGACGAAAATTTAGTATTATCTAGAACCATTTTGTCCTCCTCTTTTCGGGAGCAGATCGTCTTGGCGTCTCTGTTTTGGCGCGACCGTTTTGGCGCGGCCCTTTTGGCACGAGACATTTGGGCACGGGGATGTTCTGGCGTAGGGACGTTTTGGCGCTGCCGTTCTGGCGCGAGGACGTTTCGGCGCGAGGATGTTTTGGCGCGACAACTTTTAGGCGCGACAACTTTTAGGCGCGACGACTTTTAGGCGCGGCGACGTTTTGCCGCAGGGACGTTTACTCGAGCTATTTGAGAATCACATTTGAAGAAAAGGATGAATACTCCTTTTAATCAATACAGAATGTATAAAAATATCAGCCAAAAAAAATCATTTTTTTGTTCTGTGGCGTTTTAGCGGATTGCGACCAGCTACACCTAGTTTTAACCGGCTAAACTTAGGTGTAGCCGCATTTCGGGTCTTTGCCATAACATATACACGAAGCTGGCATATGAATATTGTGTGTATCAACATCTTACATGTGGCATAACAACATGTATATATATATATATATACGCCGAGCTGTTTACTACAATGTATACTAACTACTTTGTAGCGAAAATTGAAGCAATAGAAGAATATTGCTTCCTTACTATTGATATTTAAGGCTTCGATGCTACAATGCTTTTCATACAATGCTCAATTCAATACTCAATGCTTTCTCAATATTCATTTAATGCTCAAATGCTCAAGTAATCTCTTATTGAAGCGGTATCAAGCATGGTTTAAAATGGAGAGGAAGTACTTCACAAGTTTTTTTATTTATTTATTTAATCAGAACAACATTTTTTAAACTGATTAACCTGTGTTTCGCGTGCGTCTATGTATTTTTTGTGTGCGCGTGCGTGTGCGCATGAGCGCGTGTTTGTGTGAGTACATGAGTGAGTGCGGGTCTTCTGTATGTGTTGCACGTGAAAGGTGTTTGCCACCGCTGCGCGGGGGGTGGGGGTTGCAACCCCCCGGCGGGGTCAAGGGGCGGAGCCCCTTGCGGGGGTGGAGGGGGCCGAGCCCCCCAGGGACACTGAACATAGTCTTCAAATGTATTTAAATGAAATAAAATAAATGATAATAATAAAATAATATAATAATCAAATTTCATCTCATAATATAAGTAATTGTCATACATTTTTTCTGTTGTCTTTAAAGGTTTTGCTGGTGATAAATAGTCACACCCATGGTAGTGACCCTGCAGAGATCGGAGTGGAAAAAAGATCATCAGTATAAATTGCTGCATCGGTATAAATCGTGTGTTCGTGTGTATATTGTGTATTATTATGGTATATTTGACTTTATTCGGATTTGCTGGTGCGGTAGTATATAATATAATATAATAGTATATAATATAAAATAATATAATAATCAAATTTCATCTCATAATATAAGTAATTGTCATACATTTTTTCTGTTGTCTTTAAAGGTTTTGCTGGTGATAAATAGTCACACCCATGGTAGTGACCCTGCAGAGATCGGAGTGGAAAAAAGATCATCAGTATAAATTGCTGCATCGGTATAAATCGTGTGTTCGTGTGTATATTGTGTATTATTATGGTATATTTGACTTTATTCGGATTTGCTGGTGCGGTAGTACATTCCTGCAGAAGCGTCTCCACGCCAAAACGTCCTCGCGCCAGAACGGCAGCGCCAAAACGTCCTCGCGCCCAAACGTCCTCGCCCCAGAACGGCAGCGCCAAAAACAGTCGCGCCAAAACGGCGGCGCCAAAACGTTACATACCTTTCAATTCAATTATGGTTTTGTCTGCCTCGAAATTTTTCATTTTTGAATCTTTGTATCGTTAAACAATGAGTGAATCATAATATAGTTAGTCTACTAATACTACTACTAATACTTATATATATATATATATATATATCTATATATATATATATATATATATAATATATATATATATATATATATATATATATATATATATATATATATATATATATATATATATATATATATATATATATATATAGATATATATATATATATATATATATATATATATATATATATATATATATATATATATATATATATATATATATTACCGATGAGAAAACCATATCGAATAAAAAAGTATCGAATCGTTTTGCCCGAGTTCTTCCGCAAAATCAAATGTATTAGCATTGAGAGTGAGCAAACCAGATCATTCAACAAACGAGAAGCAAGATTTCTTTTTGATGCGAGAATTACGCTACGAGAACCGGTGAGTAAATGAAACATTTCGAGGCAGACAAACAAAACCATGATCGAATTGAAAGGCGGACAAAATGGTTCTAGATAACACTAAATATTCGTCGCAATCCACTATTGTGCCTAAAACAATGGTCGATATTCAATATTCATGGTTCGATAAAATTCTTCATCAGTTAACCTTAAAAAATAATTGGAAGATATGAATTCTCCATCATGCCAATTTTTCTGTGGTTTGATATGACATCAACGAAAGGTCTCTCAAATTTATAGAACAATAAAAGTGGGCGAACTTGGCGAACAAAAATATTTTTACCTTATTTCGTTGAAAAGTACATTCGAAAACCTAAAGTTTCTTCTTTGACGTTTTTTTTTTGTACAATGCATCACTTTTTGAGTATAATGAATCGAAAAAAAATCGGGAAAAATTTGCCGGTATCCAAATTCGAGTGTAAAATCCAATTTAGAAATCTAAAAAAAATTGTAACTGCTTTTGACACTGGAACGAACTTAAAAACAAATTATGAGCCCATTGAATAATTACATGATCCTTTAGTGTTTCACTTAGTGTGGAATGCTTCATATATACGTGGGTCATTTGATAAGTACCTAGCCTACAAATGAAAACACCAAAATTTTGCTAAAAATAAAATTTATTTTTCAATGTAGTCTCCTTTTAGTTGAATACACTTGGCCCAGCGGTGTTCCAATTTTGTTAACCCCGTTGAAAAAAATGTTATCTCTTGGTCTGCAAAATAGGCCTCCGTGGCGGCGATTATTTTGTTATTGGAGTGGAATTTCTTCCCGGCGAGTAAATTTTTTAGATTCGGAAACAAAAAAAAGTCGCACGGAGCCAAATCTGGAGAATACGGTGGATGGGGCAGCAGTTCATAGCGTAATTCGACTAATTTAGCCGTGGCGAGCGCGGAGGTGTGAGCCGGTGCATTATCATGGTGGAAAAGCACTTTCTTTCTCGACAAATGGGGCCGTTTTTCTTTTAACACGGCGTTAAATCGGCTCAATAGTTCGGCGTAGTACTGTCCCGTGACCGTCTTGCCCTTCTCCAGGTAGTCAATAAAAATCACACCTTGAGAATCCCAGAAAACAGTGGCCATCACCTTTCAAGCCGACGGGACCGTCTTCGCCTTCTTTGGAGCAGGTTCACCGGGTAAGGTCCACTGTTTTGACTGCTCCTTGGTCTCTGGAGTATACCAGTGAATCCATGTTTCGTCGACGGTCACGCAACGACGCAAAAACTCTTTTGGATTGCGATTAAACAGCTCCAAACACTGCTCTGAAGTGGTCACACGAATGCGCTTGTTGTCTGCAGTCAGCAAACGCGGCACCCACCTTGCCGACAGCTTCCTCATGCCCAAAGTCTCATGTAGAATATGCCACACGCGTTCTTCTGAGATGCCTACTATCACAGCTATCTCGTGCACCTTTAATCGGCGGTTTGACAAAACGATATCGTGTATTTTTGTCACGTTCTCCTCCGTAGTGGCTGTTTTTGGAGCACCTGGGCGTGGATCATCAAAAACCGACATACGACCACGTTGAAACTCGTTATACTAAAATTTAACGGTCGCCATCGAAGGAGAAGCATCCCCATAGACTGCATCCAAGCGTTCTTCAATTTCACTGCGCGATTTCCCTTCCAAAAACAAGAATCGAATCACCGACCGATATTGTTCTTTCTCCATTCTTTCAAACATCAACGGACACCCTTGCTTTCACACGCTCTCAAAAGAGAACTACAAGTCCGATCCGGCTGAAATTTTGTCAGTAGCCGTCTACAAGAGGGTGCTACACAATAGTGTATTTCTCTTGCAATAGTGGCACCATCTAGCGGTGAGGCTAGGTACTTGTCAAATGACCCACGTATATATATACACTACCGGCGGAAAGTTTCCGGACAAGAGTCGGAAAAAGTGGCCGAACGGTTCTTTATGCCATTTCGCCGGTAGTTGGGCTAGGCCAATTTGACCGACGGCATTTTAAAGAGGGGGGATTTACCTACATTTTGGCTTATCAAAAAAATGTTTACGATTTTTTTTACACTTGGCACCCAGGTTTGAAAACGACAATTTTTTGTCGTTTTTTTGTTGTTTTGTGAGTGGACCCCGTTTACAGTAAAAATCTTTTTTATGCATTTCTCCTATTAAAACCATAAAAGGGGAAGCCTAAGCTTCAATTTCGTTCTGTAGAAAAATTTTTGCGATTTTTTTTTCCCTAAAATATTTCGTTTTTTCGATAAAAATATACAATATGAAAATTGCTCCGGAGTACGAAAACGACGAGGTTTACAACAAAACCTCAAGATGGTAAAAAGTTGCGTTACTTTTTGTTGAGTTCATGAGAATTATTTCAGATTTTTTTGCGAAATTTTTTTTAAATTTATTTCCGGTCGGAACTCGATTGATCTCAACACCATGATAATAATATATTTAATTTTTTCATTTACATATTATACTTTGGTCTCGTCGAAAAAACCTCCTCTCGCTGACAGCACGCTCTTTACCACACGCGGCATCCTCTCCACAAGTTTTTCAAATGTCTCTCGGGGTGTTTCTTTCCATGATTTTTGTAGGGATTCTCATAGCTTTTCGGCGGATGAATGCGTGACCTTGCGCACTTGCCGATCCATTTCATCCCACAGCAGCTCTATGGGATTGAGATGGGGAGATTGAGGAGGCCATTGCATAATTTGAAGCTCCCCACTTTTTTGCTTCGTTTCAAGATACTTCGAGCAGAATTTTGAAGTATGTTTCGGGTCGTTGTCTTGTTGAAAAACGAACCCCCTTCCGATGAGTCGCTTTCCAGAAGGAACAGCGTGGTTTTTCAGAATCGCGTGATATCCTTTTTGGTCCAGGATTCCTTTGACTCGGTAGAGGTCCCCCGCATCAGCATGCGAAAAAGATCCCCACACCATTACAGAACCGCCGCCGTGTTTAACGGTTGGAATTACGCAATCAGGATGCATTTTCTCGTTGTCTGAGCGACGAACGAAAACTCGGCGTTTTCCTCCAAATATTTCAAATTTGGATTCGTCGGTCCATAACACCCGTTTC
>OY723386.1:10899881-10927381 GCA_963210295.1 Ophion ellenae | reverse complement strand
TTTAAATTGTTCTGCAATATTCATGGCGTACCCTTAAAGTAGAAGTATTCAAGAGTGTTCAGGAATTTTATCAGAATTTTTCATTGCAAATTACGTGTTCTAACATGTCTCGGTCCTTCAGTGACCCCCGATAACCTGACAAGGGGCCAAAAAAAGCGATAACCTGATCGGGTTAATTGAACGGGTTAATCGGTTAATTGAAGAACAAATGTAGTTTTGTTAACCTGTCAATCAATTAACGTCAAACCAACTAATGAGTTTGACGTGATGCCGTAACCATGGTGATTTTTAAAATAGAATCCATAACTCGCAATTGACACACGTAAACTGTGCTGCTTTTTCCCGTGTTATTTTTGCTCATGTGTTGCTATCAACGCGTGTTGTTTAGTCCAATGTGTGTAATTATGCGTCTTGTATGTTGTTTCTACACGCTTTATGTGTGTTCGCATAAGCGTGTTATTGATGGGGACGCTACGAAGGTGTGTCATAATTTAATGCGTAAAAATTACACACTCACGTGTGTAATTTTAACGCATTACGTGTGTAATTATAACGCATTACGTGATACCGAATGCATAAGTGTGTAGAATCAACATGGCAACGCGTGTTTAGACTTTATGTTGTGTTATTTCTACACACTTTGAACACACGTCCAACACGCTTTGTTTTTGCAGTGTACGTGCGGCCCGCGCTGCGAATCCGAGCGACGAGGCACGGCATTGGCAGGCCGCAACGTTTCAAGTTTTTCGAATTTCGCTTTGAAACTTTGGGAAAATATTCTACATATATAGTTCGATCGTTTAAAGAAATAAAAAGGAATCGTTTTTTATCGTTGTAAATGTGCATCCCGCCTTAAAAAATGACGAAAAAATGCTGAAAATTTGAAAAAGCATATTGTTCGATAGTTCGATGTATTGCAGAGTAAGTGAAGGCGCAGCGTTGGGTAGGTCGTCGGGTAAACTGAAGTCAAGCGATGACAATTTGAAATTACGTAATTTATTATTTAGTCATTATTGTTGTTGCAATCGGCGGTTCGATGAGGCTCAATACAATCGGAGATTCGAGGAGACTCGCTCCAGAGTAGTGAAGGCAGGGTACGTGTTCTGCGGACCTCCGGCAGTAGCCACAACAGTGGAGTGTAGCTTCCGTTGACTGGTTCCACTGGTGCGTTGCATTGAATGGCAGCTTCCCACTCGCTGCCAGAAGACGTTTTCGTCTCTGCGTCCGCTCGGAGAGCGGTTGACTCCTGCTGAGCGCCGTGAAGTCTGGGTGCCTCGGTGAACTCTCGCAGCTCTCGCAGTCTGGGTGATCCCGTCCGCTTTGTTCGCTGGTGGGCTGGGCAGTGGTGAGAGCAGCGGCGGGCAGGCCGTGTACCAGCGTGGCGAGGTGAGGCGTCTCACTCGGACGTTTCTTGGCGAAAGGTGGTACAGAGGGGGCCTAGTTAGGCGTCCCGGTAGATGGCAGATAGGCAAGTCGATCAGCAGCAGTCTCCATACTTCTGAGGCTGATGTCCTCGAAGTTTTGGCCGACTTCTTCGCTTTGAGGAGAGCTTGTACCTGCGAATTGTTCTTGGCCGATCTTTGCCGCATGAGCGTGCTTTTAGGTGATGACAATAGTGAGAAAGCTGCGAATGATCTCGGTCGATTTCTCGACGGATCTTCGAGCCAGCTTGTCCGAAATCCGTGGCCCGGCGTCGCCCTTATATGCACCCTAGCCCCATGCGAGCGCTTGTGAGAAAGTAGTTGCGCCTGAGTGTACTGCTTTCTCCCTCGCATGGTGCTGCATGGGTTGCCTAGCGTCAGGCGCTCATTCTCGGGGCGTGCGTGTAGTGCTTTTCACGAGCGTTCTACTCACATATTAAAAAGGAGTACCACCCTGACATATTATTTTTTCCAACCAGCAATAGTACCCCCAGTTGATTATTCTTTAAGTTATTGCAAGAGTTTGATATTGATTTTAACAGCAACTCTAACAGTAGTTAGATTAACTTCGCCTTCCTATAGGAAACCAGTTACATGGAATATAAGTGAGCTATTTTTCACCCTACTAGACTGATCTTTGTATAAATTGCCCCTTGCAAAGGCTGGGAACACAAACGCACAGCGTTACCAGTTATTGTAAAGAAAAACAAGTATGAGTAAGAAACTTATACTTTGGAAGAAACAAGACTGTCGAAGACTCGCTGGGGCAGGTAGGTACATCCGTGAAGGCCCGTGTCGGCCCGGGTACCCGGTGAATAGCGACACCGCTGAGCCGAACCGCTGACAGACCAATGTCGAAGTGGGCAAGGGCACCTCAATTGGAAGTGGTGCGAGCAATCGTACGCATGAGGATCCGACCACTGAACAAGAATCGTACCATGGAAGCTAGTTTGCCCGCCGTCCTACGGGGCGGTAACTAGCCGATTGTGGTTGGTTCCGTGGTGGCAGTGGTTAGGCCGCATGCTGGTCAGGGCAGCTACGTGCACCCGACGTGTGAGCTACGTTTTTATTAGCTAAGGCGGCAACCTGCAAAGTTGTCAGAGTGCTGGAAAGTTACTCGGCTTGACCAGTAGTTGCATTGGGATCTGCCTTCCAATGCGAACTGGGAGGTTGAGCGTGTCGTGAACATGCTCGCCGCGGTGGTCGGCGTTCTCCGACCCCGAGGTCGCGGGGCCCGTGTTGGTAAGGGCTTCTAGCCAGGCACAGCACGTTAAACTAAATGACATTAACTGCCGAAGACTCGCCGGAAACTTGTTTTCCTTGACAATCATTAGCTACGCAGGGCATTTCTTTAGCCAGTCTTCACATGGGACAATTTATGCAAAAATCAGATCCGCAAGGTTAGAAGTAGCTCACTAATGTTCAAAGTAACTAGTTTAATACAAGGGTTTAAAGTCAATCATACTACTGTTCAGTCCACCGCAAACCACTATTCGCAACACCTGTTCCTTGCAAGGAGTAAGTGTATCGGACCGAGCAGTAAATAAGTCAAATGTTTTACTTTTGCATAAATCCAGTAACTTTGAATATCAGTAAGATACTTCACACTCTGCGAGACTGATCTATGTATATATTGTTCCTTGCAGAGACTGGCTACGGAAATTTCGTGTGTAACCAACGATTTCGAAGAAAAACAAGTTTCTGGCGTGTCTCCGGAAGTATTATTTCTTCTAAAGATTACTTGCGATGAAAAAATAAAAAAAATATTTTCATTCAATTACAAAGACTTGAACTTGTTTTTCGTTATAACCACTGGTTGAGCCAAGAAATTATAAAAACAGCCTTTTCAAATGACAATTTATGCAATGGGAACCTAGTTTACTGTTCGGTCCAGTGTTAACCCTCTCCGAAACAATAATTTTTGTAAAGAGTGATCGCAGCAGACTGAACAGTAATTAGATTGACTATACGAAGTGAAAAGTAATAATATTAATTGTATCTGAAAGGAGACAAATATACTGAAATAAAGACACTTTAAAATGCTTCAGAAAATATGTGGACCTGGCCAATAAAAACACCTAATCCTTCGCTCAACGCCGAACTTTATGCACTCACGCATTTATTTAACTTCATACCGGCAATGAAAACTTAATTTTTAAAAATAAAAACATCAAAAATATTATTCTGACGGCATAATATCGGCCGTCAGAATCGAGCGCGTATACATTTCAGAAGCTGTGTGCGAACCCTGCTTTATCAAGCTCGAGCAACAGACGTCGATATTTGATCGACGCGACAAAATGATTTCACTGCGCTCTCGCTGGAATTCGCGACAACTAAAATCGATGGTTGTCACGCGAATTTTTCGCAAAATTCTTGACGATTACATGCAAAGTAGGGTCGCCCACGGATATCCGTAATTACTCGCTGGAATAAAATGGTTGAGGTCTCAAAATTTTCGTTTTGCGTCAGGGAACAACTGCCTTCCCTTCGTTAGGCGATTACGTGTAGGGTAGGCGGGGGTCAATTGGAACGTTTTTGAGAAAATCGGTTAGTGTAAATTCATTTTATACCCTATCTGTTTGGTAATGGGCTTTAGTTAGAGCTAGATTATCTAGGTATATAATAGCATTATTGATTTTGCTCCTTATGTGCCCTTAAGGGGAGATATACACCTAGGAGCCGGAAAAAAGGTCATTTCTGTGAATTTGTTCAAGAAAAACTATTTGAAATTTCGGATTGGAGTATCAATTATTTAAAAGTATATAAATTCAAAAATATGTTTAATTTTCTTCATTTAAAAATATCAAAAATATACAAGGATATTGTATGATTCTTGGAGCGTCGTAAAAAAATCTGCATATACGCTACGCTGGCGTTTCTTCAAAAATCGTCTGAAAAAAAAACCAAAAAGATGATTAGGTTACATACTATAATCTAGTACTTGTCATAGCCGATTTTTAAAATATCGATTTATGACAAAATGGCGGACGTTTGAACATAAGTAGTGATTTTTGGGCCAAAAATTAGTTATTATTGTGCTTATAAAACGAAAACTAAGTAACGGAAAAAAAATCCTATGACAAGTACTAGATAATGGTGTATAGAATAACCACAAAAAACCTCAAGGTAATCGGTTCATTGGTTTTGGAGAAATTATGGGTACCGAATTGAAAAATGTGGTTTCGAGAAAAACGCGTTTAAAAATTTGGGAATGAATAAATCATGAAATTTGTCAACTTACATGGAATCATCGATACCAGGCCCATAATGTAGGTCTTCTACGGTCGACGGAATGTTCATGGCTTCTAAATGCTTGACCTCGACCATCTAGGTGTATATCTCTCCTTCACTTAGGTAGAAGCTATTTAGAGTAGAACCCTCGGAAAATGTTTCATTTGATCCTGTTGCGGGGTCAACCGAAACAGTGTCTGGGATTAGTTGAAATAGGTATTTTCAGCTGACTTAACTAATGTTCTACTAAATCCAGGTACTGTTAGTTATGTGTATAAAGTGACAAAGTATGTTTGTTGTGAATAAAATATATTTTTAATAAAAATAATCAGTTTTATTGCTTTTCATTCCAGTTTCAATATCACTGAAGGTATATTAAGGTTCTTTAATATTATTTTACTTTTCGGACGATTTCTTAGCATCTGAAAAATAAAACAAGATTTGGCAAACTTGCTTGCCTATGAAATGTTTGTTCGGAGTCGATAAAAACACGTTTCAATTGACCCCGAACCGTTTGTTTCAGCTGCCCCCACACCCTCGCTTCAAATCATTTATCAATCAGCGAAAAACATAAATACTGTAGGCAGGTACTGACCACAATAAACTCATCTAGAATATTCATAGTAATGCTGATTGTAAAGAACGCCTAAGAGGTTTGAGCATCGGAGTTTTGGAGTAATACACAAGATAATATTAGTAAAAAAAACTTACTTTTTATGTCGAAAAAGCGTTGAACCCACATAAAAATGGCGCCGCGCTCGGGGGCGACGTGCAATGAGCAACAGGTTCCGATACGCAAAGCAGTCTCGTCTCCCCTCCGGGCCGCGCTGCTGTCACTAACCGTCTTCGTGTTATTCAACTCGTTTCATTTGACCTTTGTTTTTATCGACCCCAGCCTACCCTACCAATGATTTTTTAAAGTTTTTTCGTTAAGGGTCTCGCGTGGTAAGAGATATTTTTTTTTCAAATTCGTGAACATCGCGGACAAAGACGTTGTTCCTCTATTTATTTGACATCGACTGTACAAATTGGGTGATATTTTGTAGAGCCGTTTTCGAGTACACTGGACACTTGTAATTGTGTTCTGTTTTACCGGCCGAATGGTGTGACGCATGGCCTTAATGTATAGTGTTAGAATATTGTCTTTAATTCTCAAGGTGACCGCCAGATGACGTTATTTCAGGCCAAACGTATATATGAGTTACGTATATATGCGTATATAAACATATTTTTACTTTGTACAATATTGTGTGTATTTTGAAGTAGATTCAAGGAAAAAGAATTGAAAAATCAAAAAATTGTGAGCGATCGGAAGGAAGTTAATTTTTTTTCCAAAAATGTATGCAGATTTTTGCTCACTATTTTTTTATTTTTCAATTTTTCTTTTGGATTCTAGGTCAACTTATACACAATATTGTGCAAAGTGCAAATATGTTTGATTGGTTTGCTCCAGATCACCTGTGTGGTTATTAGGACTTCCGTAAGCGAAGAATGCCATCGCCCGCACACCGACGTACGTGGCTCCTCCCATTCCCGCCACCATATTTTGTCAAACTTTAAAAAATATTTTGATGTTCAATAAAAACCGCTTAGTCAACGTACCACATATCAACATTCTATATTTAATACTTTTCGCATTAAAAATTGGTGAAAAATGGAACATTTTTTGGCCCAACAAGGCAGAACCTTCCCTTAAGGAGTTTCGGGACCTTTCGTTGCTGCGAGAGTGGGAATGAAAATACAATGAGTTTTGGGGAAGATGCCAAGTAGGGCCCCCAGCTCAGGTAACCCGAGTAGAGCTGATATTTCGCCAATGTTGTCTACTCGCCGCGCTGGTGAGAACAGCTACCTCAATTGCACACTCTTGCCGTTTCACTAATACACTTTCCCTCCTTATTCCTAATTCGATTTAATTTCCTTATTCGGCCGAATGGGTGCTGCAACCTAAATACTAAAAAGCGATCTCAAATTCATTTCAATTCATTTCACCATGATATAAATAAAGTTAACTACTAAAACAAGAGGAGCGGCAGCGTTCTAATGTCAAGTGATGAAAAAAAAATC
The DNA here is from genome assembly GCA_963210295.1 of Ophion ellenae. Taxonomy (NCBI): domain Eukaryota; kingdom Metazoa; phylum Arthropoda; class Insecta; order Hymenoptera; family Ichneumonidae; genus Ophion; species Ophion ellenae. The sequence continues at coordinate 10,920,662 of OY723386.1, read as the reverse complement.
GAAGAGAGAGAGAGAGAGAGAGAGAGAGAGAGAGAAAAAGGGGGGTACTTGATTGATTTATGTATTACAGTAAAATTGATAAAGCTGATAAAGCGTGTCAGTGACGCAATCGTGGCGAGGGAGAAAAATGTAAGAACGACGATCGAAGGTCGCATTGCTCGGGATTCCGCCACATGCAACGTAAATAGGCTGGACCCCCCCCCCCCCCCCCTTAAGTGAGGCTCCTTTGGGCTAATTATGGGTTATAGCAATTTGGTTCACTTGGTTCAGCAATCTTTTCGTACGGATATTACCTACTTCGAGTTTCGCGATTCGGGGTTCTCCAGACTTTTCGAAATACACATATAGATAAGCCCTCACCGACGGGAGCTTTCCACCTCTTCGGTACAGTGATGTCGGAGTTCTAGGTGGCTTTGACGTCAAGGGGTCGCATGTTATTTCGGCCTATCGGCCCATACCGAGCGACAACCGGAAGATCCCTGCCACCACACCTAAATAAACTTTGACAGGAGTTTGTGAAGGGGCTTGATCTACCTAGAGGCCCGAAAAAAATGGTGAACTTCCGATGTTTTCCTGAGAAACCGTTGGTGACAAAGGAACGCTTTTTTTACATGAAGGTACATATATTGAGAGCCTTTCAAAATCATCACCAAGAAATACAGAAAAGCAACAAAAACATAACCGCCGGCAGATGATGAAATTTTTTCGTGGCGTGTGGCGGTGAACCCTCTCCAGCTTAAACAGTGTACCTGAAATCTAAAAACTAAACGCGATATTTAAGTTAACAATAAATACGAGTCGTTGACGATCGTCGATTCCGAAAATAGTTTCTTTTAGCAACGTGGCGACGAATTAAAACTCGAGCATACAAAATCTATGAAAAACTCGTCCTTTTTACGTAACTATTAAAAAATAAAGATCGATTTTACAAGAGTGAGATCGTTAACGACATTTAAATGTTTCTCAGCGTATCTCCTGTAAACTTGGAAACAATCCATTGAGTGGTTCTCAAGAGATTATGTCCACCGACTTGAAAAACAGTGTTTCGAAAAGAAAGGCGATTAAAATTTAAAGTGTGGTGCTGCTACGGTTTGCCCGGCCGACTGTTAGAAGCTGTAGCCCATTCATTTTTATGAATATTTCATTGAAATTTTCAGGGAATATAGCTGAAAGGTGATACGATCGAACGAAAATATTTTTGGAAAATGCAATCGTATGACCCACCTAGATAGATGTAGTCCGTTAAAATATACAAACAAAATATGGACTTGAGATACTTTTCATTCGGTCAACGAAAAAATGAGTTCAGATAAGATTTTTTGGAATTCGATGAAAGAGATTTTGAGTGGTTGTTAATTGTCAAAAAATGTTTCGTGGTGGTTTTTAATTTTTTTAAGATGCTTTCGATCTAATTATTTTTAAGCGGTACTCTTAATTGTCATTTTTCTAAAATTTAAGTAAAAAGAAAGTGGTTTTCTATTTTCATAAAATATTATTTTCAGTTTTTAGATCAGATATATTGTTGCATATAGATTAAATATTATAGTAGAAAAGTCGTGATTTTATTTAATAAAAGCTGGAGTATATAGGTCTGAAAAAATTAGGATCTTTTGTCAGCCCTTCGGTTAATGCTTGACCTTTTGTGAAAGGCTCTAATGTTTCCGACGGTAGAGGGAAAATAAATATTAGGTGTAGGTACAAATAAGTTCTCGGCCTTTTTTCATGAAAATTATTATTTATTTGCTGAAATACTAGATACATTTTAATCGGGAAAGTAATCCCCGTCGGCTTCCACAAATTTCAACCACCTATCAGGCAAATTGCGAATTCCTTGGCGGTAAAAATATGGTGTTTTTGAGCCGATAAATTCGGTAATGGAAGTTTTGACTCCATCGAACGTTTTGAGGTAGATATCGGCCAATTGATGTTGGCGCGATCGGACCAAGTGAACAAGTGAACAAGGAACAAGCACAACGAATCTAAAACGTCTTCAGTCGTTTCGCTGTGCGGGTCTAGCATTGTTATGCCGTAATATGATCCGCCTAGGTCCGTTGCCTGTGTAAGGCCGCTGGCGCTCAATTTCGTCACATCAACGCTGCAGTTGGTGTTTATAGCGCTCAGCCGTGATTGTCTCCCCAGGTTTAAAGTACAAAACACCCTTGAAATATCACCGTATGCACAGACGGAGTTTCTTACCGTGAATATTTGGTTTAGCGGTCGATCTGGATGGTTCGCCCGACTTAACCGACGATTTACGTTTTCTTGGATTGACGTAAAATAGCCACTTCTGATCTCTAGTCACTATTTTTTGCAAAAGGCCTTTCTTTTCGAAGCGAGACAACAAAGACGAGAACCCATGTAGGGTGATCGATAGTCGCCAACGATTGGCCGATGCTCAACGCCGAGCTTGCCAACATTGGCACTAGAGCTTGGCCCGATCATCGACCGAGCCTCGGATGATAAGAGCGGCCCGATATTCGCAATCGATATTGGCCCTCGAATGGCTTATGAGAATCGGCCGAGCATCGCGTCGGAGTTCATTCGAGAATCGGCCAACAATAAGTCCCCGTCAAGATTGTCATCATTGGCACTCGAGCTTGGCGCGATTATCGACTGAGTCTTGGCGGATAATTGTAACCCGATATAGATCAGCAAAATTGGTCCTGCACTTAAAAAAAAATTATTATTTTTAAATTGTAATTCGTCATTACGTGGTCTTTTGAAACGATTAGTTCGAAGAAAATATTCCACCTCCATGGGACTCGAACCTTGGACTTACCTACTCATAGCTGAGTGCTGCCCCTATGCTACCGAGTGCTTGTAATATCTGAATCGCAGATATGCCATACGAGACCAAATGGATTCTCATCACTATTTGTATCACATAAACTATATCAATTAATATCATTGTGATAATTGAGAGTTTTATCGAATGACATTTTATAGAATTTTGAAACACAACCTATATATATATATATATATATATATATATATATATATATATATATATATATATATATATATATATATATATATATATATATATATATATATATATATATATATATATATATATATATATATATATATATATATATATATATATATATACATATATATATATATATATATATATATATATATATATATATATATATAATTCCTCTCTCGCTACCCTCTGTGCCCCCACAACCCTTTGATATGTGCGTTGCAATAAAGACAGACCATTAGTTCATTAGTTCAAGTTTAATTTGGGTAAATAAATATATTTAAAATGAATAATTCAAGTAATGGAATGCAATAGGAAAAAATTGATTTCACGAAAAATCTAGTTAATTCTAATAAAAAATTAATAAATAGACGCGGTTAGTTAATATTAATAGAATTTTTCTGTCAGTATAGGATGGTTCTTAAAAATCGGCAGAGTATCGCGTATGAGCTCGTTCGAGAATCATCCAACAATGAGTGCATTGGTTTGGTAGTATATTTGTTAAGAGTAATGTTCAATGGACTCGTAAAAAGTATTTATCTCGTCTCTCAATGACTTCGACGCGGAACAATGAATCTTCAATATCCGAATTGCGGTTCGATCATGCGTTACTCGTCTGAACATTGGCCTCGTATCGACAAACCAATCATTAGCGAGTCTATATTTTTCCGAACATTGGGCTCGTATTGGCAAAAACATGATTGGTGAGTCTATACTTCGCCTCATATCGATAAACCAATAATGAACGAGTCTATACTTGGCCGAATATTAGCCTCGTATTGGCAAACCAATGATTGGCCAGTCTATACTTCGCCAAACATCGGCCTCGTATTGGCAAGCCAATGATTATCGATTCTATGTTTGGCCGAACATTGACCGCGTATCGGCAAACCAATGATTGGCGAGTCTATAATTCGCCAAACATCGGCCTCGTATCGACAAGCCAATGATTAGCGAGTCTATATTTGGCCGAACATTGGCCTCGTATCGGCAAACCAATGTTGGCTAGTCAATACTCAGCCGAGCATTGGCGTACAATTGGGTAATCGATTATCGTCCCGCACAACATTGGTCCAAGTATTGGCCGGTACGGTTCGATTGGCGAAACCTACATGGGAAGATGTGTCACATCGTCTCGCCTTTTTGCTTTCCGAAAGTACGCGAGGACTCCAGCGGCCTTCCTTTTGAATCTTGCCGAGCTTTTATGAACGACTGTAAATGTCGTGTTTAGGTAACTCCTTATATAGGAGCAAGCTCCGATTGCGTTTGGCAAGGATTTTCGTCCAGCAACCGCTCAAAATGATCGTCTTCAAATTTGTTGCTCCTTCTTTTCTCTTGCCATCCTCGAGGTCGAAATTTCCCCTCCAGAATCTTTGAAACCACTTCTTTCCGGTACCGATGGATATGACATCTTCCCCCAATCCCTGACAAATCATCTCCTTAGCCACGGAAGTTTTTTTTCAATTCGAACGCGAAAAGCATACAGTGCCTAATATGCGCGTTATTGCAACTACTTTTGCTTACTGTGCTCACAATGTATATTTTGAGGTTATGTTGAGTTATTAATAAAAATAGTCTAGTAGGTTGATATTATATGACACCAGACGTAGCGCGAAGATTTTTCGTTTAAATACTCAATCCAGATGTTTTTATTCTCAGGCCAAGAATTCATTTGTACACCTAATAATAGTCAGTAATCTGGAGAGAGGGAGGGGAGAGATCTCGAAAGGGATGTATTCTAGTGACAAATGTTTTAAACGAAAGTTTCATAATTTCAAGATACAAAAATACTAGTGTTAGTTATTTGGTATTTGGTAGCAGTTTTCAAGGTTATTTTCAGGTCAACTTTGGTTTTTTTAAATGGAAACCCATATGTTTTATTTCAAAATCATTTTTCGTGTAACACAATAAGTAACTCTGGTCCAAACATTTTTTGTTCGACTTTAATTTTGTGAGATATTTTAAACATTTAACAAAAATTTCGTTCTGATTTATAGGGCATCTATTTGGTTAAATATTAAAAATATTTTAAGCAATTGAAGTCAAACGGAAAAAAGTTTGAGACGGAAAACGATTCGCGAATTAGAAACACTTGTTCCTATTTAAAAACTGAGTCTGTCCTAAATTTCCACCTTGTCAAGAAGAGACATTAAGCGAGTTAAACTTGTTAATTAAGGACAGCCTTACGATTTAGATCAGTAAAGAAGACGTTTTTTTTGCTTTTTGTCCGGAAAAAATTATCGAGATATCAGGGATCTTTGTATTTATACTTAGAACGAAAAAGTTTATCACAGACATTTTTTTAAATTGTCTGTGATATTTATTTGAAACCAAACAACTATTTTTGTTTACCGCATAAAATTTTGGAGGCAGTGAGGTAGGAAAGCCAAAAGAATGTACATATATATTTTTTCTGCCACCTCAAAGTCAAACATCAGTTTTTCATGAGTTTTTAAATATGTGCAGGGCGTAGCATTGAGTAAATTTGATTAAAGTTAATATATTAGATGTTCACTATCTGGAAAAAGAGCCTTGATATAATTTTCAATTTAAAACACTACCTTGGTTATAATCTCTGAGAAAAAAATAATTTGATGTAATAATTGCAATGAAAAAAAAAATAATTAGATTTCGTCAATTAGCTTTTGGAGACGTTCGTCATACCAGAATGAAAAATACCGTTTAAGAAAAATGTGTTTACTAGGACACGATAGCAAGGTTTCAGGTTCCCAGGAGATGACGAGCCTAATTTCCTGAATTCCCGAGGACATGGTAGCCGCGCGTGTTTGTTTCCCTAGGCTATGGGAAGTCCGGGTCCCCGGATTCCCTAAGACATGCTTACCTAGTGTTTTTTAATTTTCCTAGGATATGGAAAACCTGGTTTCTCGGGTTTCTTAAGACATACTAGCCTGGTATTCCCCACTCGAGTAGAAATTCAACTAATCGATCTGCCATGAGTTACGTGCTAGTGACTGGTTCACCCAATTGAGCTCATACGAACGGACTAATGCCGGCCTCGCTATGAGCTAGTAATATTCTAAATGTTTTGTAATCCAGCTCTTGGCTAGTTGCTGCCCAGCTCATCTTGATTATTAGTGTCGTTTCTTTACAATAAAAATACGATCTAGTGATTACGTCATACATGGCTAGCCAATGATGGTCACAAATGATAAAGTAAAGGTATGTGACTGCATATAGTTACATCGAGTAATTGGCTGATGGCTGGCTACGCAATTTAAGTTACAGATGGCAATGCTTATGATAATAATACCACCTAGTAGCTAAGTCGTGCCTGACTAGCCAGTGGTCACAAACGACAAAGTGAGATTATGTGACTGCGTGTAGTTGCATCGAGCGATCGGCTCATGGGTGGCTAAGCAATTTGAGTTACAGATGACGTTACGAATAAAAAAAAAATCTTCAAGTGGGTGTCTCTCGATGACCTAGCCAACCCTAACCAACGGCGACTATGTACTCTTTGGCTAGTTCCTACCCAGCCGATCGTGATTGCAGATATAATCGCTGCTTTACTATCAAAATACCACCTAGTGACTACATCGCAACTAATTTCAATTGAAAACGCATGATAACAAATGTTTCAAGAAAAAGTGCACGAGTGGGCCTTTACCAGCACGGACACCGGCCTGCTCGCTTATGCTGAATACTTTTTCATACATAAGTTGCTATGCGGTATGTGAGGCGCTTTTTCTAGGGGACTACTTGCCCAGTGCGCCTTAAGGCTTGAACATAGTAATATCTTAGGGCACCACTACCACCACACGAAGCCTATCCCCAACTCTATTTCCCAAACTGTACGCTCACGTTTGATTATATGCATATATATTCACAGTCTAAACGGTCAAGTTTTCTCCGGCTTTAATTAATTTTTATTAATTTTTTTACTCGCTCGCTGGCCCTACCTGTGTTCAATAAATTACATTTCTTTTAATAACATCGTACTTATCAATTTGTCACTAGACATAATATATAATTAAACAAATACAATTCGAGGTTATGTAATTCCATACAGCTTTCAATTTATAGAGTACAGCTCTCAATTTAAAAAAATTAAGTAATTAATCCGATAATGTTATTTATATTTGTGAAACCACCATTTTTCTAATAATGCAACTTTTTGCATCATACCATACATAGGCGACGCGAAAGAGAATAAATTAACCAAGCGCAACTGGCTCAGCGGACAGCGTCGTAGATTTATCAACTAGAGGTCCCGGGATCGAAACCACATCAGACGTGAGCATTTTCTGATATCATTTTAAATGAGCAAATTAATATATTTAAAGCGCAAATAACATTTCCACGAATGATATAAATAATGTGCGAAAAGACACACATATATCCTTTATCCAGCCGTTAGCTAGCAAAACTATGTTTCTGAATCACCACTGACTAACCGTTCTTGATAGCGATCACCCAGCTTTTTAACGCTTCCAGCGTCTGGTAACTGGGCAAAACCAAATAGCTCATGCCTAAAGAAAAAATATTATACATCTGCGAGATATTTTTTCTTATCTACTTATCACTTAATTTTCTATACCCAGTCACTACACGACGTAAGCGTTACAAGGCTGGGTAGTTACTAGCTAAAACGGCTAACTAGGGACGATTTAAAATATAATTGCCTTTTTCACTCGGGTCAGTTTTCCTAGGGTATAGCGAGCCTGGCCTCCTAAATTCCCTAGGGTGTAGTAGAATCCGCTTCTTCTATCTTCCTGGAGTGTGGCGAGCCTAGTTTCCCAGATTCTCTAGGACATAGTAGCCTAGTATTGTTCTGTTTCCCTACAGAATGGCGTGTCTGGTTTTCTGGATTTCCTCGAAAATGATATGACGTAGTGTCTTTCAGTTTTCCTAGGGTGTTGCAAGTCTAGCTTCCCGAATTCCTTAGCACATCGTAGCCTACGCTTTTTAAATTTCCCTAGAGTTTTCCGAATTCCCCAAAGTGTGCCTACCCTGACTGGTGACCCTAAACCTCCTTTCTTTCTTTCTTTTGTACCCTCGTGACGGGCCTAAAATTTCGTAGTGAGGTTCAGACTCGAGGTCAGGTCTGCGAGAAGACGATGTCCTCCTCGCAAGCTGCTTTTTTCTCCGCAAGTTTCTTTTGTGTCCCGATCTACAAATATCGTAGGTCGAAAATTGTTGGTTCAAAATGGACCACAATTCGCGAGTCTCACAGTTTCGTCGATGCAAATAAGAAAAATAAAAACCCGTTGTTATGCACGCTAGCGTTATCGTCACGAGCGGAGATGCACGGACGCACAGTGGGGAATGTTCACGAAAACGTGGCCAAAAATCGAAAAACCAGCTTTTTCATGCAAGTATAGCGACCAGACAAATTGGTTGAGAACTAATTTCTGCTTACGGCCCTGGCTGGCCCGACCCTTCATCCCTCATAGTCTTTTAGATATTTCAATTCAAAGTCGACCTTTGTCATTGACAGTCGCGCACCTCAGTTTCGCTCTGTTCTTCAGTCAAACTTTAAACCACTATGACTCAGCAGTGTAAAGTGCTAATCAATTTTAACAAAATGGATACTCTTTCTCAAGGTATGTATACAATTTAGCCTATTTAAGAATTTAAAAATAGCATTTATTGTCCATGTTTACGTAGTTTAACGATCATTCTGAGAAGTGCCTTCGTCGGAACTAAATATTAATTTTGCGTAGACCGTTACTATGGAATCCCGCGAAATACCGCCTTCGTTTTTTTTTTTAATTATAGCTTAGGATATTAGCTTTCGAATGGAGTGTCAAAGAGAGTGCGCAAAGGTGCGCCGCGCGTTCCACAGCATTTTTAGTGACCGAATGCGTGATCCGAGAAGGCCCCCGTGCTCGGTCGCCGCGCGCCCGCGTGCCTGATCAGGTGAGCTGGGCAGGTAACTCGCTTACCTGGAGCTGCTTTACCCTACGTGGACTCGTTCAACTGGTTCACTCTGACAATAGATTCGAAATATATGAACATATTCTTCGTCAAAATTCTGATACCTGTTTTAGCATACGTACAATTTGTTTCCGACAGGCGAAGGGATTTATTCGAAATTTATGATTGTACTCGGAACGCCAAATCCGCATTCTAATGAAGTATGACCAAATGCACAAGGGCGTATGTCTAAACCTCATTCAACTTACTATGCCATTTATAATTAATACTAAATACTATTCTTTCTTTCTAGGTTCTGGAATGTCTGTTAATACATTTAAACGAAGGGAGATCTTTCCAATAATGCAACACTACTTCGCCGCGGATTTCCAGGATCAGGTGGAATATTTGGAGCAAGAGTTATCCAACAAAAGTAAATGTGCCATTCGAATTCACCGAGATGAAAAGCAAAATTTGTCGAAGTTATTCTTCAAAATGCGCACAAAATGGCAACGGGCAGGAAGGAAAATGACAAATTTTCTTAATAAGAATCGGGAGTGGTTAGAGATGGATGTAGCCTTTCCTGGTGATTTGAAACCAGATGGAGCCAGCATACGTGGTCGTCCATCACTCGACTTTGCTGCATCAACTGAGCGATCAAAACGACGAAAAACAGAAGAACTTCGTCAAAGTCATACCGCTGAAGAGTTGTGCCATGCAGCGCAAATGAGTCTCCGCTGTTCTGGAGACTTAGATTCGTCGAAAATTATCAAGAACGTTATAACACCCGCACCTGCCCCAGCATTGTCAAGGGCAGAACATACTAGACTATTCGCAGAAGAAGCTCTTTCGGTCATGGCCGAATCGAAACTCACCAGACATCAACATAATACTATAAGAACATCGATGAAAGATCATAACTGTCAATTATAGCCGAATTACGAAGCAGTTAGAGAGGCTAAAGCATTATGTTGCCCACCACGATCTAGTATATCTATTACCGAAAATTGTATAATATGATTGTATAGTATGATATAAATTGACAAGACTTGCTGGACAACACATGCACGCGTATTCTTCTTAGTCAGAGAAAAGTTCTGCAATCAGTGCATATGGACAACTTGGTAAATGGGAACTTAATCTGTAAACGGGGGTGTGACGGAAGTTCCGGCCAAAGTGTATATAAACAGAAATTTCACGATGACAGTTATTCGGACGCAAATATATTCTTAACATCACTGGTGCCACTACAACTCACTTTTGTTTAGAGTAAATCTATCGACTCCGGTAATAAAATTTTGTGGAAAAATCCGAGGCCATCGTCTCCTCGCTTTTGCCAGCCTATAAGGATGAAATTCCTGCACGAAAATGCACAATCTACGAAGGATGAAATAGAGTATGTTGAAAAACAAATCTCATCCTTAGAACCATTAAAAATTAGAATCGATGGTAGAGAAGTAACAGTCAATTATAAAATTCGGTTTACGATAATAGATGGAAAAGTCTGCAATGCTGTTACGTCTACGAGTTCTACACAGAGATTCTATTTATGTGGACGTTAAACGATTTTAACAATCTCGATAAAATCCTGGAAAAAGAGGTGAATTAAGAGAACTTGAAATTCGCAATGTTTCCCTTACATGCATGGATCCGATTGTTTGAGTGCCTTTTGCGTCTATATTACAAGCTCGATCTGAAAAAGTGGCAGGCACGGACCGAAAATGAAAAAAAGCTGATTAACGATCGAAAAGCGCAAATTCAAAAATCTTTGAAATCTGAATGGGGTTAATCGACCTGGTGGATCGACCAAAGCCTGGGTATGGGAGCACCCAATGATAGAAACACTGCATGGCGCTTTTTTGAAAACCACGAAATAACATCAATGATAACTGGCTTGAAAGAAGAACTTATAAAAAGATTTCACGTAATTATACAAGTTATCGCGAGTGGGTACGATATCAACGTGGACAACTTAAAAAAATACGCGTTAGAAACTGCAAAACTGTTCGTGAGCGAATATCCATGGTATTATATGCCAACAACCGTCCACAAAATATTGATCCATGGTTCTTTGACCATAGGTTCGGCTATTTAACTTATTGTACAATTGTCAGAGGAGGCTCAAGAAGCAAGACATAAAGATATTAAGAAATTTCGGGACGGATTACTACGAGGAAACTACCTAAAAAAAATTGAAGCACTTGTCGGCAGAAGCCATATTACTACTAGCGAGCCCTAGAATTACAAATAAAATTTTTATCCGAATTCGGATTAACATTTTTTTTTAATTTGTAGCAATGAAGATTGTTTACCATATTGCAAAAGATTAATTATTTTTCCCGAAATTACCAAATCTATTTTCTAATCTATTATAGCAGCCGCTCTAAAAAACATATTTTGAGGCCTGCATTCTGTTTTTCAAAAATGTTATATTAGCTTCGTAATCAGCGACCTCAAAAATATCGGGAAAGTGGATTTTCAATAGAATTTATTACGAATTTCATGTTTTGATCGGTCATTTTGTTTTTCTAAATTTTGATGTCAGATTCGTGATCAGCGACCCCGAAAACATCGGGTAGGTGGATTTTCCATCGAATTTATCACAAATTAATTTTTTTATCCGCCATATTGGAGCCGCCGTTTTGTTTATCTAAATTTGGATGTCAGATTCGTAATCAGCGATTCCGAAAACGTAAGTATACCAAATTTGGAAAAATTCCGATAAGCCCCTGATTTATGGTCACGTTTCCGTGAAAATTCCCCACTGTAGGACGGCGCGGATCGGGGTCTAGGAGTATTGATTTTTCTGAATCACTGTCCCCTGTTGGTCACGTTACTATTTCCGGAGAGTAGCTCCCCTACGTTGACATACCTACCGCAATACGAGAAAGAGAAAGACTGGCAGGAGGGAGAAGGGGAAAAGGAAAAGCGGAGCGGCTGCGCTGACAGGGGCAGGAGGGGGGGGGGGGGGGGGGGTTAATGCTTTGAGAACGCAGGCGTGAATGTCAGCTGTTCGTGCGAAAACGAGACGAAAATATCATTGACATAGATTCGAGGCGTAAAAATAGTTAGGTAGGGAGATAACGCGTAGGTATATTTTCGGGCAGTTATTAGGGTGTAAAAATTTACGAAAAATCAGGGATTGTGTGTAATTCCCGCATTTCCACAAATTGTCTCCACAGATAATTGTTTTCAACCAAAGAAATATCCAAGAAAAAAACCTGAAACGACAAACGTAAAAAACAAATAAACAAAAACAATTGCAAATAATGAGACGTGCATAACGACGAAGCGGGAGGGACGTGCATAACGACGAAGAGGAAGGGACATGCATAACGACAAAGAAGGAGGGACGTGCATAACGGTAAAGGAAGGGAGGGGAAGAGAGAGATGAAGATGAGGTGGGTGAGAATCCCACACCGTGAGACCATGCGGATCCTTTCCAGTGTTTCAAGTGAAACTTTTTATTTACATAGGATCCACATTTTTTTAAATTTCGAACAGAGCGGGTTCATTTGCGATCGATCAGATTTCATCGCGGGCGTAGCCGAAGGTACAACTAGTTACTTTATATATATATATATATATATATATATATATATATATATATATATATATATATATATATATATATATATATATAATATTTTTAATACACAGTAATTTTTAATAATATATGGAGATGCAAGACAACATTTTTTCCATTGCGGCCATAGTACACTATAGCGTTATTGTATCGTGCATAAAAATATCACGAAAAGTGGGACGTATTGAACAATTTGCAATGGTGGCGCAAGAAGCCATTTCACAGTGTTTCCCAATTTTGCCTTAAAATCATGATTCTACATGTATTGAGTGAACAAAAGTGTTCGAAGTGAATAGATCAATAATAGAAATCAGTAAATGAACGTATCAATTTCTTAGATAGGGTTACACTGTTAAAAAAGTTCATTTCATCTAGCTAGGATCTACTTTAGAAGAATTTTTTTTTCGTTGTCTCTCGGCCTACCATGGTTCTATTTGTTTCGAATAAATGTTCTTATCATTTCAAGCATTCATTGCTGTAGATAATTCAATAAATATGTCTTTGATCAAAATACATTGTTGATTCGAACGTATAAGCGATATATTTGAATAAAAAATATATCTTTATTCAAATGCATTGGTGTCTTAACTTTATATATAGGTGATTCTCCCGAATTGATCACTTTGGAGGACAACGAAATGCTAAACAAAAAATTACATTCTTTTCATTTAAAAATTGCAATTGAACTCAGTTCTAATCCATGTAACATAATTCCGTATGAATCACAACGATTTATCAGTATTGAGAGATTTATCATGACCCAAAAAAATAGTAGGGTCAGAGGATGATGCAAAGCTTTTCCTATCAAGTTTTTATTGGTTTATTGATATCTTCTTCTCCGTTTTCTTTGAATATTGATGTCGCCCTTTTTGTTTTAACTTCTCTCTTCCTACAGGATACTGTTTAAGCCTTTCGTATCCGTTGATGCACAGCGCAGCATGCTACGTTTTTCTTACCTCAAAATCTAGTGGTGAGTAGGTGTCTAAAAGTTGATATACATAATATGTTGATGGGACATCATTGCTGTGTTTCTCTATACACCAAGGATACCACCATTAAAATCGGACTAACCAGCACAGAGTAATCGGTGTACATACATATAAAAAAATTATAAAAATACATAGTCGACTAACTGTTTAAGTTTGGATCTAGCGGTCCAATGGAGTTCTGGATACCATTGTCGACGCAAAATCATCCGCTAATTACGATTTTTCCTGGTAGAATCCGATCGGACAAAAACTCTTTATCCGGGACACGTTTATATTTTTTAAATCCATCTCCTGGGCTAAATGAGGCCTGGAGGAGAAATGGACTTGAAAATTCGGGACTACCAAACGATTTTACTTCGAATAAGAGCCCGTCTGATGAATTTTGGCGAGGAATAAAAAAAGGTCCATTTTTACGTCTTGTGTCATAGCGATTACGACCAATTCAAATTTAGCGGTCGAATCGAGTTCCCGACACCCTGGAACACACGCTTGGAAGTAAAATTACCCACTCGCCGTTTCAGTTCTATTCTGTATTAATTGTGTACTAATTTTTAAATGTCAATACGTCTTGTGCCCTATGGATTACCTACTTGGCAGATTTGCATTACATATTCCTGGGACTACATCGCTGTGTTTCCCTACACAGCAAAGAAACAACCATTCAAATCCGAACAACTAACACGGCGTAATCAGTGTACAGACATATAAAAAAAAATAATAAAAATACATAGCCGACGAATAGTTTGAAAGCGATTGAAATTATTTTATTTGGAACGCTCAAAAGTAAAATTACCTACTCGTAGTTTCAATACTATTCTGTATTAATTTTGTACTAATTTTGAAATGTCAATAATGAAATTATGTAATTTTATTTTTATATATTTTTCGCTTGACTACATGAGCCGGGGGGGTCCCCATATTCGCCCCCACCCTGAAATAGCCCATGCTGCATAAGGATATGATCGCCACAATGCACGCTCAGGATCTGACAGTTGATGCGCGGTTCGAGCAAAATGCACAAAAATAATAGGCAAATTTTAAGTAAGTGTCACAAGCTTCTAATGCTGCGTGAAATTGCGGTCATTTATGGGCGTGGAACACCGATTCTCCGAAGTAAAATGAGATCATGTATCTTAATTTACATTAGTTTGACATGTTTTCTTTTTATTATATTGGGTGTACAACTTAATTCGGTCCGTTTTTTGCTTAAAATACGCACCTATTTGAATGATAAAATTAATTAAAACATTAATCAAAATATTATCCATCGCTAGCCACTACTTTTCCCCATCTTTCTGGTAATTTATGAATTCCGTCGCGGAAGAAGCGTTCATCTTTTGAAGCCAAGAATGAATCGAGCCAATTTTTGATACCCCGTTGTGACGTGAAGCGTATTCCAGTCAAAGCGTTCTGCATCGATCGAAACAAATGGTAGTCGGAAGGGGGAAGGTCTGGGATATAAGGCGGGTGGGCCAGAATTTCCCACCCGCTATTTTCCAAATAGTTTTTAACCACAATAGCAACGTGAGGCCGAGCGTTGTCATGTTGAAAGATTATGGACTCGCGTCTGGTCGCATATTCTGGACGTTTTTCGGCTATAGCTCGCTTTAAACGGATCAATTGTTGCCTGCAGAAGTTTCCCGTGATGGTTTTACCACAGCATTCGGTGGGCTTCAGCTGCACTTTTCTTTCAATTGAAACAGAAAATCAGTACTTCCCGCAAATGGTGCTTATTTTGGACGAAATTCGACATTTTACCGCAGTAAAACATTCGACCGCAGTAAAAATTGCACTTGATGCGCAAAACTCAAAGGTCTGTAAACGATGTTTGGTTAAGAGATATTGATACTTCACGATACAGCAAAAATCAGATGTAGCCGTCAACCATTTATAGCACCTAGAGCTATCTTTTGAAAACGGACCGAACTAAGTTGTACACCTAATAAATTATATTTAAATAATGCGAGAAGTTTTTTTTCATTTCAATTGGTGCGTAGATAATGCGAGTAGTTTTGTCCCGAGTCACTCATCTTCGCAACAATTATTTCTTGTGAAGTTCGATCGTACAGAACGAATTTGAAACAAGTTAAACTTTCGACCTGAGTAATAAATGCCTCCAAAGACTATTCCTTGCAAATACTGAATGACCTTTGCAAATATGGCTTACAGAATACAAGACGTTAAACTGACTTCATTCCTAAGATGTGTAAGCAGTATATGCAAGGAATAATTCTCGCAGAGACTTGTAACGGAGTACAAAAAGTACAAGTAGTTTGGTTTCAATCCTTACATAGAACTAGTAAATTCTGAGAATGATAAGCCAGTTTTTTTCCTGCGCAAATGGTCTTCTTATAAATTGTTCGCTGCGAAGGCTGGTTTCACAAAAGCCCTACGTAACCAGTGATTGCGAAAAAAAGAAGTTGAACTCGTTGGAAGGAAATTCAACGATTTTGAATTTGGTCCTACGTTGCCAGCCTTCGCAAGGAAAAATTTACAATTTATACGAAGACCACTTGTACAGTAGTCTTTGTATACATTGTGAGTTTTTAACAATTATGGTGGCTCATAATTCTGAAAAGTCAGTGGTTCTATGCAAAGATTGAAACCCAACTACCTTAACTTTTGGTACTGCGTAACAAGTATTTGCGAGCATTATTCCTGTCAAATACCGGTCACGCAAGGCAGAAATTGAATTAGTTTTACATATTATCCTATGTAATCCATTTCCGAGACGGTTATTTAGTTTATGCAGGGAATAATCTTTCCAAGCACTTATTACTCAGTTGAAAAGATTAACTTGTTTGATATTTGCTCTGTCATTACTCTTTACAAGAAATAATTGTTGCAAAAAAGAGTGACCCAGGACCGAATTACTTGCATTATGTACACATAAAATGACATTTTAAGAAACTACCCAAAGATTGAAAATTAATCTATGGTAACTTTTGATTCTCCATAATAAATAGGGAATGATTACATAGTACCAAATGGTTCGTTTGTTTTTCAATCTTTGAGTAAAACTAATAAACTCTAAGAATGATTTGCAACTTTTAATCGCCTATAACTGGCCTATTTTATCTTTTAAAATTCCGATTGTTGCGCACATCAATCGTTCTTTATTGGAATAAGCTAATATTTTTAAAGGAATAGCCCGAGCTAATTTTTTTGAATAATTTAACAAAGTTGTAAAATGTGACTGATCGTCTATAGAGAGAGTTTGTAGCAACCCCGCTTGCTAGAAAATTCAGCCCTAATCGGATTCCCGACGATTTTGGTGGTCACGAAGAAAAATATAGTCGAGATATTTTTTTGTTGAATAAAAAAAATAATCGCTCAATGTCTCCGCTCTTATGCAAAGCGAGTCGACAATTACTATAGAATTCGATCGCAGCCGAAATTCTCATTGGATTTAAAAATGAGGATTGCTAATTTTTAAAAATAGAGCTCGAATGTATTCGTTCGAACGATTTGCGATAAATGTAAAATTTGACCGTTCCTTATTGGAGCGAATCTTTAGCAATCTTGATTGCTAAACACTTCGACCCTAATCAGTTTTCTACCGATGCATATACAGGTATTCTGACGATCTAGCCAGTCATAAATCAATTTCTAAAACTTGAGACAGGTGAAAAAAAACCGGTTATTATTATTGTTAAATGACTCGAGATTAATAGGCAACCCTCCCCTGTCTCTCATCGGTTGCACCCGTGCCCTAGTTTCAGTCGGAACTTCACCATCGCTGCAAGTGTACGTATCTTCCTCGGTTTTCTAAGTTTGACTGTCTTAGTTGAAAAGTCAAAAAAATTGTTAACAGCGATTTTTTGCAAATATTGTTATGGATTTGGACTGAGCAGGTAAGAACACATACTATTGAAACATTTAGCTGTGTTATCCGTTAATGGAATATAGTTTTTTCGTCATTTAAAAAAAAGTTCAGAATAACATTTTCTATAGATTTTTACGCATAAAAAGCTTTTTGTTGTTTTTCCGGGTTCGTCTCGGTCATTATTTAAATTGTTATTGCGAGATGATAGTTTGTACATAGTTTGTACATAATCATCATCAAATCCGCCTCACTTAACCCCACTTTTTCGAGTCAGGGGTGAACAACCATGATAGTGAAGAGAATAGAGAATTTATATTCGGACGCAGCGTAACCTTGATATTATGAACAGGCAATTACTAAATTGCGACCCACTGATTACTAGCATAAGACCAACCCCCTAAAAAAATCAATGCCGTTCACGAAAAATGCAGTCTAATTGATAATTCTCGTTGAATTTAATCCTGAAAATGACTCACTAGGAACATCTCTTAAGTGTCCGCCGTCGATTTTGTTTCAACGCATATATGTGATGAAGCATTGAAAACTATTAGACAAGTATTTTTATCATCTGCGGAAACACGGTTTTAAGAGGGGGAACCACCCCTCAAAGAAAAGTGTATTACCCCTCAAAGGGGTGATTTTGCAGTTTCACCCACAAGCAGTCCACAGATCTGAATAAAACATAAACCAAAATTCTTCTAGTGTAATGCGATTAAAAATCCACTACAGAATAATTGAAAAAACTAAAATTAAGGGGTGACACGCCTTTCTTTGAGGGGCCGTTTCCCCTCTTAAAAAACCAAATCAGAGACGGACACTTAAGAGATGTTTCTTGTCAGATTCAGATTCGGAGGAGGTTCCTGAAGACACAGAGAGTGAGCGGGACTAAGAAGAGCCATGGCACTCATCGTTGTCTTAGTTATATAAATTATATTAAGTTTAGTTTCAGAGAAAAATAAAAATTAAAGCAAAAAATATAGTTGTATTATTTCTTTTCTCTAAAACCCAAAATATTAGGGTACATTACTCATCGCAAAACACGTCCTGTAGCTTAAATTCAATTAGAGAGTCATTACAAACATAAAAGTCGCCAGAAATAATTCTGACCGCCTAGATTGGCAAAATACCCCTAGTGCATTGGTCGTCGTCGAAAAGAGAAATCGAGTCAAGTCTATTTGCTTAAACAATTTAAAAGCCCGAATTTCACCGCTATTCTGTAGAGTGAGTCCCTAGCGATCTCCATCGCTAATGAATTTGAGCCGCGAAGAATCTCCCGGCGATAAAAACCGACGGAGGGAAAGAGTACCGAATATATGTTTTTTTTAACAACAAGCATTAGGTGTAAAATTTGAGCTCTCTGTTGGAAAGTGAGTCGCCAACGATCTCGTTCGCTTGTGAATTCGGCCAGAATAGAATTCATCGACAATAAACGGCATCGAGAATATGAATACTGATTACACTTATTTATTTAAACAATTAAAAATCGCAATACTTCACCGCTCTGCTGTAAAGCGAGTCTCTAGCAATCTCGAACGAGAAACAATCCAGATGAAATTGAAATCAGCGACGATCCGCGTCGCGAGAACTTAAATGCATCACAAACTTGTTTGTTTAAACAATTCACTAAAATTGTTGAAAGTCACCACGTCCCTAAAGAGCGCGTTCTTAGCGATAGCGCTTTCTAGAAATTTTGAACGAAATTGAGCTTCCGACGGTGGTGAGAAAAACGGTGGAGCTGTGTTGTTTGAACAATTTTTTATAATATTTTATATTTAAAAATCAGCAATCGACGTTGGTAAGAGGCGAGCTGTACAAAAAAGCGGTGAAATATCACCGCTGGAAATTCCATCCAGATTCAACGGATTATAAAAAAAATCAGCCATCGACGATGGTAAGAGGCGAGCTCTACAAGAAAGCGGTGAAATATCACCGGACGGAATTTCCAGATGTAGGGGAGACTAGCCTAAAACGTGTAACCCGCCCAAATCGGGTAAGCGGCTCGAAATATATGAAGAGAAAAATATAGGAATAAAGCTTGGTGCGTGTGGTGTAGGAGAGACTAGCCCGAAACGGGTAAGCTAAGGTTGTAGAAAAAAACCAGGTTCTTCATACATTTTGAACTGCTTACCCGATTTGGGCAGGTAACCCGTTTTAGGCTAGTCTCCCCTATGTACATATATACATATATATATATATTTGTCAAAAGAAAAGTCCTCGCAACATCCTTTTGACAAATATATATATATATAGTTTGACATAAACAAATAATTATTCATTTGTTTTATCGTTTTTGTGCGAGAGCAATGATCGGGCAGCTATTATTGCCGGACTTTGTACGCCATGCAAAGATACGCCGCATGCATAGAAGCGTACTATGATCGCCCGAGACTAGGTGTGTATCCATCGATGCACACACATACATATAAAGTGTTTTCGTTAGGGCCTCTGCACACGGCATATTTTTTAAGCGCAGACAACGCGCCATAAATGCGCGTTGTCTGCGCTTTGTCTGCGCGTTGTCTGCGCCATAAATGCGCGTTGTCTGCGCTTAACGAACGCGCCTTCATGGCGCGTTTTTCAGTGCATAAAGCGTGTGAATCAAGTGTGTATCGCGTTTGTATCGCGTCGCCTACGCGTAGAAAATACGCCGTGTGCATAGGCCCTTACCACTGAATCCGGCGGTAGTAATCGGCGGCTCGTAACTAATCGCTGCGATCTAGCACTATCACCGTAGCGGAAGGCCGCATCGAAATTTTCTGAAATGTGACACATGGCCTTAATGTGTACCAAAATCGGGAGAACATGTTTTTTAAATAATTTGTTCTCTATATCTATTATGGCGATGGATTTTTTCCTGCATCTCCCTGCGGGAAATGTTGTTTTTCATTGAACAGTTGTTACAAAATGAAATTATTGTTACTTTTGCCATTTTTTTTTATTATTAAGCCCCGCTCGCGAAATATCATATTCATTCACGGATTATTTGCAGAATCTGAAAAAATTCTAGGGAGTAGCATTTTATTAAAATTTAAATCAATTCCAGTTAAGGGATCTGCATATGCTCGGAATGTCAAAAATATGATTTTTGTACTGCATACTTTTAAAGCTTAGGGTCTTAATTTAATTTTGCAACACATATTTTGTAAAAGTTCTAAAAATCGACCGACTTATGACGATTTTTGTGGAGGGTCAGATCGCCCACTGCGCTACGGCGAACGTTTTTCTTCAACGTTTTCTTTCGAAACTATGCTTTATGAAACGGTGTAAGCCGTATCTCAAAATCTATTCGTCCGATTCATTTCAAATTGAGACGAAAGTTTGTAAGTTATTTTCTAGTGGAAGCCCGGATGATAGTTCAAAAGGTTTTATTCATTTATTGATAACAAATTATTAAAGGTGTTTTTTCCGTCCAAAATCGAACTTTTTTCCATACCTTGCCGTAATGGTAATGTTAAAAATTTCAAAAAAATAACCGTCATACGAATATTTTAGTAGTATATTTATCACTCTTAAT